>AYEL01083857.1:0-30612 GCA_000484575.1 Olivierus martensii
CCCTAAAATATTTCACTTTTTATTACATCTGTCAAGAATAAGACTGAAAATAACTATCCCTTATCTTCACCCATATCAAGGATAAGGACAAGTTCTATTCTGCCAAGAATACATGTTGACCTCCCTGAATTTTTATAATGAAAATCTGATTTGAATATTTGGCAGCTTAAATATAAGTTGGGTCAAAGTTCCATTAAACTTGTCCTATCTAAGATCTTTAAAATTTTTAAATGAAGGCACAGTTAATTCAGTAATTCTTATTAAACATTTAAAATTCAAATAACATGAAAAATTATTATAGCAACCAATGAATGCAAATGCATTACTTTTAATTTTCAAAATTTTTTATTTAATTAAATTTGCAATTAATTATTTTATTAGAGAAACATAAAATTTTATCTATATGAATTTATAATATATTTTAATATATAAATAAATATCATATAAATGAAAAATAAATTTCATGTATTTAGTAATTTTGTTTTTTGTAAAATTTAATAATCAAGACTAATGTAGACAATTATTTTTTATAGAGCATTTTGTTTTATAATATTAATCTTTTTAATTTACAAAGATGATTTTGGCACAGTTTTCATCTGTGGTGGCTCGCCCATAAGGGCTAGAGGGCTGCAGCCCTCCCACCAAAATGAAAACATTTTTAAATTATTATAGCTATTACATTACTATACAATTATTTTACAAACATTTTTTTTCCGTTCGTAGTATATTTATTTTTGAATTGTAGATACTAGGTACCTCGATAGACATTCTGTATGTGTGTATTGTATGAGTCAGTGCGATTGCGTACTCATCAGGGCTGCAATCAGTGCGGACTGAGTCACACTGCATAGTCAGTGTATTGAGCAGATGGGGATAACCCGTGATATACATTTTTGTGATATGTATATCGTGGGCTGCAAACGTTGCAGTCCGCACTACGTATTTTATTATAAATTTTTTCAGCCCTCCCACAAAAATCATCCATGAGCTGCCATTGGTTTTCATTTAATATAAAAGAAAAAATATTTCTAAATAAAATCATTAAAACCGAGAATAATAATACTGAATATACGAACTTTGATTATTGATAGTTTGAAGTGAACCACTGTTTTTAATGCTTAAAATAAAAAAGATTTCCTCTAAAAGATGAGATTTTCTTATGATCTCATATTTGATATTTAAACTATTTTATTAATTACTATATGATTTGTTTCTTTTTTATTATTGAATCTACATTTTGATTTATTCATATAAACAGTATTTTATAATTGAAATAAGTGAACTGTAAATATTTATTTGAATATCTAGCATAATATATATAACAAAATTTTTATTTTGAATTCTTAATATTCTTATCTGATTAAAGTTGGATCTTTCTAAATTTATATATTTTTAAGTTAAATCTGAAATTTGTTAAATCATATGAAATAATTTCAGAAAATAGAAAAATTTCATTTATTAATTTATTCCAAAATTTTGTTTCAGATATTAAAACTGTATAAAAATTATGAATTAATTATAATTTTCATAAAGTTAGCTATTAAAATATCTAATGAAGCTTTTTAATTATTTGATCATTGATTTATATGCTGAATGCATCTTCTGTCTCCAATCTAGTGTTAAATGCTAAAATTTAACATTATTTTTAAGAAATTCCTAAAATAGCCTCATTACTGAATAGGAAAAATATTTAACAACTAGTAACTTAATTTGATTTATATCTTATCATTTGGGAAAGCTGCAATAATTAAAATACATATTTCTTATAAAATTTCTTTTGATTTTATTTGTAATGAATTTTTTATTTTTTTTTTTGTTTCAAATGAAACAGAAGTGTTCTTGAAAGTGAAGGATAAAAAGTTGTTTTAATACTTATTATTGTACCAAAATGTTCTAAATACAGTTCATTGTCCTTTTGCATTTAAACAGGTACCACTTTAATTCTTCCAGAGGGAGGAAATAGGTCAGTAAGGGAAACATAACAACCCTAATGACCTTAAGACATCATATCTTACATACCTAATGGTTTGAAGATTTTTTTATCTCAGCTTTTTGTAAAAATTTTTTCAGTTTAAAATGGTTTTTACATTAATTGTTTTTTAAAATTTAAATATTAAACATTTATATGTAATTTTTTTATTTGCAAATATTAAAAATTAATATACTCACTTTTTCATTACATGAAGATATATTAAATTATTTATATATAAAAAAACTTTTTTCAAATATGAATTTTATGAAGTGACATAAATTTCTTTTTAATGTTACTTTGTTTTACATATTTTTTTGTATGTTATAAAATATTTTTATTCTAGCCTTTAATTTTTAGCTTCTAATTGAAATTTTTTTCCTAAATTAAATATTATTTGAAATTCTAATTCTCAATCAAGAATTTCAAGTAATCTATAATATAGGTCTAAGTTGTTTACCTTGACAAAAATGAATTAATCACATATGATTTGTTGGAATTTTTTTTTATTTTTGTTGAAACTTTTTGTAACTACAGTTAAGATTTTTGTTATAATTCATTGTAAGAATTTTTTTTAATTTTTAAATCTACAATATTTCATATAGAAATTATTCCATTTTACAGGGGTTGTGTGTGTATTGTATTTATATATAATCATAGATTTTACCTAATTCACTCAATATTCATATAATCAAAAATAATATAATTTTTAGCAAAAATATAAAACATAATTTAAGCCATAAAAGAATAAGCATTCAAAATATATTCTTTTTTAATTTCTTTTTCAGATAACTAATTTTAATTCAAAAAATTTTTTGGTATTAATATCTTTATTAATTATTTAAATTTTTGAAAAATAGGGAAATACAAATCTTTAATTATAATGAAAAATTTAAACTTTATACAATACAAATCTCAAGGGAATTTATTCCAAATGAACCTAATTATTCTGCCAAATTTTCTGTTTTCTTAAAATTTCTGTTAAGGTTTTCAAGGAATTAAATTTAGCAGAATAATTAAGTTCATAATGAAAAATATATATTATGACCATAATATGTATCATTTTTAAATACTAATATCATTTTTTAAATGCTTTAAATGATTATTATTAAAAATTATTTTGTTTCAATATATATTATAGGAATATTTGCTTACTTAAACTATCTGCAGCCTAGAACTCGCAAAGAAATTTTAGAATATCTCATTAAAGGATTGCAAAGACTTGAGTATCGTGGCTATGATTCTGCAGGTAATAATTTTTATCTTAAATATATTTTAGATTTATTTTTAAAAATATTGTATTTTATTTTAATTCAAATCACAATGGATGTCTTAATTATAAAACAAAATGTTCACTCTTATATTTATATTTAAAGGTATTGCCATAGATGGAAATGCAAATGGTTCTGTTACAGCTATCATTCGAAGAAGTGGAAAAGTAAAGATGTTGGAAGATGAGATTTGGAGTTTGTATTTATTTAAATTTTTAAAGACTGTTAGAAATAAATTTTTATCAATCAATCAAAATAATTTGTAAAATTGTTTTTTAGGAAAATTAATTTTTTTTTCCTAATAAATTATTTAAATTTATATGAATGAAAAACTTAAATCTAAATAAATCTGCCTGAAAATATTGACCTATATTTCTATTTAATATTTTTTTCAAGTAATAGCTAAATCACTCAGTTTAAGTAATTCTCAATCAAGAATTTCATTAGTATATATTAATTATAAATTGATTGAATGATGGATATGACAGCTATACTAATCATCTACTAATATAACAACATAATTTGTAAGAATAGAGTTACCATATTTATAATTAAAGCAAAAGCAAAATTCATTTAATATATATATACAGGTAGGCCTCGATTAGTGCGACTTATAAAATTGATACTGTTTTTCAGTTAGTGCGAGCAAATATTTGATTAATGCGAGTTGTAAGCATAGACCAGTCTTACTAACAAAGCTGGGCCTCCTTTTATGATGTCAATTAACAAATTACCATTAATTTTCGGTTAGTAAAACCGGACGATGAGTAGTCCAAAAACAGTCACTTGGCTTTGAAGGGGTGAAACATCAGAAAGATGGGCTTTTTGCCAAATCCCAGGCCATGTTATATATTTTAGCGGAAATATTAATTTTTTGGTTTTATTTATTTAGTAACCATAGCAACATAGTAGCATTCTTTTTAGTTCAACTTTTATTTTCCGTTACGATATTCTGTTCTATTTTTATTTGTAACCTGATCAGGGCTATATGCCGAAAATGTTTGTTAAGTTTTAATAAATTGTTCTACACTGCAAAAAGTGCTTGTTTTATAATTTTTTAAGAATTTCACTTTTAATTTAAAAATTTTTTTAGTATTTTTACAATATTATCTTATATTCTTGTTCTATTCTTATATTGCTAATAAGCTTCCTTATTAAAAATTATACATTAACCTTAATATGATGCTTTTGAATATATTCACAACATATGCATTATAAATATATATTGAGAACATATGTAACTTAATATCTTAAGTTAAATTTTTGAATGTTTTTATCATTTAAAGTTGTTGTATTGATCATCAGTTTAATTAAGGTGTTTATCTGGCAATAGGAAACTGCGGAATTCTTCTCCTGCATGCAAAAAAACAATTTTTTGATATTAAAGAATTTTTTAAAAATCTAAAAAAATTAGAATTTTCCTAAATTGCTAGGTTCTTCCTTATGAACTCATAAAATTTTACAATGCATCAAAAAAAGCTGAGGAGAAAAAATTGAATGGGATCTCATGGATTGAGATTCCACACTTTCCCGCTGCTAAAAAATCGTTGTTTTGATAAACTATTTTTAGAAATGATTAATTATCATTTTGTGGTGCTTTGCCATGTGTATAAATAAACAGTCAAATTTTTAATCATATTTGCAAAGAAAAACTTTTGATATATTTCTTCATTCTTAGATATTTCAATAAATTCTTCACCTAATTTTATATTTTTATTTAGGCCGTTTATTAAGTTTAAAATAATAATAAAGCTGTTCTTGTGTGCAACTATCTTCTTATTTTATATATACAGCAATACCTCGCATAGTCCGGTTAATTGGTTCCTCTTTCTTACCAGACTAATTGAAACCAGACTATTCGAGGTACGTAACCTATGGGAAAATTATAATTGGTTCCAAGAAATTTTTGATGTTCAATGCTTCGAATCTATCGGTCACTGATCCGATCAAAGCTTGACTATGGGTCTTTAATTTATGGCTCAGCGAGAGAATCCACTCTGTAGATGTTAGACCCCACACTGGGGCATTCCGCACGTCACCTGTCCAGAGCCTGTATGTAGAAGCATTTGAGCCTCCACTTTCTATCAGGAGGAAATAGCTCTCTTTCTATTATTGTACGAAGTTATACACTATCCGAAACAATCCTGCTAGGGATTGCATTTTTAATCCCATGTTTCCTGCATTGCTTTCTGCTTGACCTTCATGCATTTTATCATTTGGTTTGAGGATTCGAGATTTACTCAGTGATACTGGTTTAGATACGGCATCTTCTTTCAGTCTGAACAGATGCCCATTGCACCTTGGGACGTGTTTATCATCTCTGTTGATTTTAGCCTTAACCGTCATCCAAAGTCTTCCACTCCAGACTGTATATTCCAGCAGCTTTCGGAACATATCGCCAGCAGCACATCGGCTTTATTTCTATTTATACTGACGGCTCAAAATCAGATGGCCATGTGGGGTCTGCTGTTGTTTGTGATGATGCAGTGTTGTCTGAGCAAATTTCCCCTCTGGCATCTGTGTTCACAGCAGAAATGCATGCTATTCATATGGCACTAAAGCACATTAGGACACAGGGTCACCGTCAAAGCATCATTTACTCTGACTCACTGAGTACACTGCAAGCGCTCATCTTGTGGAAGTCTTCCCCACATCCAATTGTGTGCGCTGTCTGAAAGCTTCTGTCCCGCTTGTCATCTCGTAGATATACAATCAAGTTCTGTTAGGTCCTGGGACATGTCGGCATTAATGAAATGAACTGGCCGACACTGCTGCCAAGTTGGCCCCCCTAAACAATTCAGATGCTTTGTCGGTCCCTTTCAGCAATATAAAGCTCATTATCAACCAGAAGCTACTTTCTCTGTGGCAACATATGTGGGATGGATAGGTAAACAACAAACTCCACAAGATCAAGCCATTGGTCGAGCAATGGGATTCTTGCTATTGCAGGAACATGAGACAGTAAGTCGTCCTTGCCAGACTCCATATTGGGCATAGCCGGCTCACTCATAGGCATCTTTTAATGGGCAAAGCCCAGCCTACTTGTGACCAGTGTCACTATACTCTTACGATCAAACACATTTTAACTGAGTGTTCTTATTTTACTGCCGAGCATTCACAGCATTTTAACCAGTCTTCCTTTAATCTTATGGTCCTTATTGGCAAAGATTTTAACTCTTCAGGCCTTTTTGGCTTTTTATCGGATATTTGTGTTTTACATCTTATTTAATGGTTATTTTACCTTGTTACTTGTTTTATTTGATATCTGGCAGTTTATACTACAGGTAAGCCTCGATTAGTGCGAGTTCGAATAGTGCGAATTCGATTAGTGAGACTTATAAAATTGATACCGTTTTTCGGTTAGTGTAAATAGTAATCAGAAAATAATTAATTATGAATTTTTTAAATGAATCGACTTTATTTTGAAAAAAAAAAAAATAATAATTTAAACTATTCAAGTAATGCATAACATTAATTATATAGAATAAACATTACGTAATTAAAATCTGAATGGTCTAAATTATTTTTATAATATGACACTTGTGTATAATTATTGTTTTAACTGCTTAAATATTTTTTGCAGTCTTTCTACTAACATATAATTTAATTTTTTTTATTTGTTAACGTCGCCATTTTGTAAATACAATGGTATAGCCACAGATTTTTAACCATGGTCTATAAAGGTATAGCCAATTATATCGACTATCGTTGATGACGTACACCACGCCTTCTACACATGGTCAGACGTCACATGGGAAGCCACGTTGGATGACAACTTTCTAGAAAAACAGGTTTAATAAATCTGTATTTAAATCCAGAACTTTTTCTTTTCTACCTAAGTACTCTGCAACCTCTGTGAAATAGTATTCGTTAAAAAATTTCGTTTTAAAGATGTGCGGTAAGTAAACATTTGCTGTTTTCGGTATATCCCAATGGCAATTTAAATGCTATATTATTCTGTTTAAAATGTCTTCTGTTTCAGTAATGAATTTTACATTTTTAAAGTAAACAATTTTTCCTGATCAGGAAAGAATGTTCAACCCATAAGTGAACCTCTTTACCTGAATTTCCTGTTAAATAATAATACTCTTGTGTCCATTCCTATTTATATATATACTTTAACATATAAATTATTATAGCCTATTGTAATTATCTAATTTTATTTTAAAAACTTTTTCATAAGTTTTGAAAATTTTTCATCGTTTTCATTATCATCATCAATTTGGATTCATTATAGAAATTTTTTAAGATTGAATAAATAGAATGATGATTGAATATTGAAAAAATTCACTTTGTCATTCAACATATCTTTTTCAATATATTTTTTCACATTTATTTATCAATTTTATCAAGTCAATTACACAAGAAAATTGGTAAATTTATAATTAATAAACATATTTTTTAAGAAACATATTTTATTTAATTTTTTTTAATGTTTTAATAATAATAAAATTTTGGTTTAAATTTTCTTGAGTGTAATTATGCTGATGATTTAACAACAATAATTTTACTGAAAGGGCAGTTATTTATATTGATAAGAGTTTGACATCTTCATTTTGATGTTGAAATAACTTAATCTCATTTTTAAAAAGATTATCAAAAATACTTCAAAAAGTGTATCTATGTATTATGCAAGTAATATTGTCATAAAATAGATATGAATAAACCAAAAATTCCTTTTCATTTTGATTTGTTAAAACATGATTATTTCTATTTTAACACAAGTTAAGATCTATTTTTATTTTATTATTGATAAAACTTAGAATTAAATATTTTTGAAAAAATCTTTTTATAGGTGTTCAAAAATATTACCTGAATTATAATACTATTTGTTGTTATTGATAGTTTCCATTTCAGAATGGTAAAACAATATATAATTTATCTGTTTTTACTATTAGCACAATAATTTGCATAGCCATTATCTAAGTTATATGATATTTTATATATAGTTTTGAAATTTTTTGAGACCAACCTTATTGAAATCACTCAGTTGGATCACTATTTTCAATATAATAAAAGATATTCATAATAATGAAAATATCTCATAAATTGTATACTGTTCAAATAAAATTCAGATTATTATTCAGTCTTACTGCAAAACAAATTTATTAAAATAGATATTCAGTACTTGGTATTCATTTAATATATACGTTAAAGAAAATAAACAGTTCTTTGAGTTAATATAATCAGGGAAAAAGTTTTATTCTAATAATTAATATAAATTTGCTATAGAAAATAAAAATTTATTGCTAATAAGCATAATATACAAATATATATATATTTTTAAAGCACATTTCATGATCTGTTTTTAAGGTTCTATACATAATTTCTATATTTTAAATTGATTAGAATTTGAGATTTTACATTTTAAAGATAAGATTATTTAAAAATGAGATTTATTTTGTGTTATTGAATCTTTTTAATAACTTAAAATAAGATCTAACTTTCTAAAAATGAGATTATGCTATATTTATTATAAATCTCTAAAAATGAAATTTATTTTATATGGTTTGATTGATTTTATTAAATTTGTGTGGTTTTAATTCTTATATTTTTATTAAAGATCAATACTGTTTAAATAATAATTGCTCTTTATATGAGCAATATAATTTTTATATTTCTTAATATATATAATACTAAAAAAATTATTATAAATTGAATTTTTTTCATATAATAATTTTTTTAAGTAATCCCTAAAATATTTCACTTTTTATTACATCTGTCAAGAATAAGACTGAAAATAACTATCCCTTATCTTCACCCATATCAAGGATAAGGACAAGTTCTATTCTGCCAAGAATACATGTTGACCTCCCTGAATTTTTATAATGAAAATCTGATTTGAATATTTGGCAGCTTAAATATAAGTTGGGTCAAAGTTCCATTAAACTTGTCCTATCTAAGATCTTTAAAATTTTTAAATGAAGGCACAGTTAATTCAGTAATTCTTATTAAACATTTAAAATTCAAATAACATGAAAAATTATTATAGCAACCAATGAATGCAAATGCATTACTTTTAATTTTCAAAATTTTTTATTTAATTAAATTTGCAATTAATTATTTTATTAGAGAAACATAAAATTTTATCTATATGAATTTATAATATATTTTAATATATAAATAAATATCATATAAATGAAAAATAAATTTCATGTATTTAGTAATTGAGATTTTACCGTGTTTGGCACAACTTGGCCCAGGAGGCCCTTGCACCACCAAACCAAACCAAAGTGTTCGTTATCTGATTAGTTTATAGTCCAAATTATTTGTTAGCTGATCACCTATTGTATATGATTTATGTATACACTTTTATCTGTTTTTGACATTTTATATTTGAAATGTTACCATTGGCCATTTATACCATTTTTATAGGTTGTTGGTTTTCCATTTGTTACTTTGCTTGCTTTTATATAATTTCGTTTCGAGTACATTTTTCAGATTTTACCGTGTTTGGCACAACTTGGACCAGGAGGCCCTTGCACCACCAAACCAAACCAAAGTGATGATGATAAATCGTTATCTGATTAGTTTATAGTCCAAATTATTTGTTAGCTGATCACCTATTGTATATGAACCATGTTTTACAAACAAAAAATAGAATATTCCACATCATAAATTTGAAATTAATTCTTAATGTAAGAGTGAATGAAATGAATTAACTTATTTAATTGAGAACTACTTGAATTCTTGTTGTAATTAGTTTTATTTTTGAACATTTCATTATTAAATTATAAAAGATAAAAAATTTATTTATTTATAACTATAAAATAAATTTTGTATATCAGATTTTAATAAATTTGATATTTATTCATAATAACTTTAAGTCTTTTTAATATAATTTAGTACAAGACTGAAGGAAAGCTCACAATTGAATTACTTGATACAGATACAGATGCAACAGAACATAATACTGTTGTTGGAAAATGGAGAGAATATATTGAAAACCATGTTCATAATGAAAATGTTTCTGATAGAATTAAAGATCATTTACTTAGAAAACCAGTTTTTTTACCAAGGTAAGTTTTTTAACGTTTAATTGACATTTTTATGAAACATAATCCTTGGTATGTCACTTATATAAATCACATTATTTTTATTTATTTTAAAGATGTCGTTATGAAATTTTCAGAATATCTTTCTTAATATGATTCTCTAATTTTATAAAGATATTTTAATTTTTGACAAATTTGACCTTTCAAAAGAATTTAATTCTGTATACATTAATTTCTTTTTATAAAAATATTATCTTTGATTATAATGAAAAATATTTAAGTATTTTATTGGAAAACATCTTTAATTTTTCTAATTTCAGCTTGTTTTTTTATTTAAAAGAACTTTCCTCTTTGCTCATTTATACAAACTTTATTGTGGCATTGGCTATTTCCTGATGAACCAATAAATCTTATGTTTTGTCTGACACTCAGTTTATCTTCTACACTAGTTTTTAACAAATAAAATGAGAGGAATGTAGATGTGTTTAATTCAGATATTGTCTGGCCATTAAAGATGAAAACCATATTTCTTTATTTTTGTATTAAATTCAATAGTCACCTACTTATGTGATTTTGAGTTCCATTGTTTCAGAAATATAAAGATGCATAATTATTTTGATTTGTATTGAATTTGCATAAAACATGAATCAAACTTATTAAACAGTTTAATTTTTTGCAAAAATTTCACTTATGGTCTTAAATTTTTCTATCTGCTTAGCCTGACTATTTTCTTCTTGTGCCAGTTTAGGACAGAACAAAAATCTTCAACAGAAATTTTATATTAATATTTATTTATTTGCCATTTCATCTGAATCATTGTTTTGCTAACATTAATAACACTTTTTAAAATTAGTTGTCGTATATATAAAAGTTATCAGATATTGAGCTGGAACTGAAGAATTAGAATATTAATCAATCCTGTCGCCATGTGCAGGCATGGGCTTGACATATATTTTGAACTTTTGCCAATTATATCTCACATAGATTTTAAACAGAAAATTAAAAAATTTTCATCTTAACAATAGGATGAGTTTTAAAATTTGCCACATTTTTCAGGATATTTACTATGAGATAATATACCAAAAATCAGAAGTGTTGAAGAAAATTTTGAATGAATGGTGGCCCTGAGCATGCTCATAAATTTTATCTAACTATTCCTTTTATCAGTGCACATACCATATATAATCGTGTATAAATCAAGGAATTTTTTCTGGAAAAAATTTTTAATAAAAGGAATTTTTTTTATATATAGGGGGGGAAAAATGTGAAAATTTTTTGAAGGTTATAAGATTCACTAACTTTATTGTGATGTGTTTCCATTGTACCTTCATGCCAGCCTCACAATCCTCAATATTTGTTTTTAAACAAAATTATTATCTAACAGATTCTTTCAATTTTTATTAAAAATGCATGAATACGTATGACAGTACATAGTTTAATATTTTTTGGTATTTAACTGAAAGATACTGATTAAATATGCTAAAAAATACATAAATTGGATGCATTGCCTCTGCTTTGAACTATTAGTGCATCTAATGGTAGTGCCATGATCCACCATATTTATTTCTAAAAAATATCTATTTATTCTCAATTCATTTATTAAAAATATGTGGACGTGGATCATTGTTCATATTTAAATACAATTCAGAAATATTAATTTATTGAGCAATTGACGAATGAGCTTGGAAATATTTTAGACCAGTTTTTTTTTTAGTAAATATACAGTTCCTGCCACTTTATAAAATCGCTGCTTAATAAAATCAGCCGCTTTATGCAATCAAATCCTTAGGAACGGATTCAAATCAATGCAATACAATTGAAAAATCGCCGGGTAATAAAATCAACATCACCGCTTATAAAAATCATTCATTGCAGGTACAAAAACAAAAATCGCTTTTCTAATCGAATTTTTAATTCAAAGTTCACCAGTTCTTCGGTATTCCAACTGCAGATGTTCGATTAGTCCATGTGAATCACAGAAAACGGGAGAGCGGGAGAATGTAAAACAATAAAAGTAAGAAACAGGAGAGTAACAGGGGGTTAATATTGGGTAATTATTGGCAATAACATTTTCAGAAATCCAAGTGAAAATACTGTTGCCAATAGTGTAATTAACATTTACAGTAATAATCACTTTAATCGGGGGAGACCGATGAAGACAAAATAAAAGCAGATGTTTTCGGTGCGTTACTCAGTCGATGCGAGAACCTGGGTTTTCCCCAAGATCTTGAGTTTTACTTGAAGTCTTGGAATCTTTGTTTTTATTTCAAAAATTTTAGAAAGTCAAAAATTTTTAAATTGTATCTGCATTACTACTTTATCTGTAAAATTAAACTAGTTTAATTGCATTACTATATCGTATTTTATAAGTCTCATTTTAATTATGTTGTCTGTGAACTGGATTTTGAAAAAAAATGCAAAATTTTAGATTACTATTTTTTAAAATCAGCCGGTTAATAAAATCAAAACTATTCGGACAGAAGTGATTTTATAAAGCGGCATGCACCTGTATATGGGCCATTACTGTAAATATTGTCACTTAATATTAAATGGAAATGTAGAGATCTATAAACTGATCTTTCTGATCAACAATTTGTGCACTGATGATCATTTAAGAAATACAGGAAAGTTATTTTATAACTGATTTCCGATATCAAATTTGTACTCTTGCAATCAATCATAAGACTAATAGACTTTTCGTTTTATCAGTTGGAAAAAAATTTTCATTGAATGTTATTCTAATATTTTATTGTTTAAATTTTGTTAAATATTTTTTTGAGATTTGGAAATGATAAAAATTTTGAAGTAAATGGTAGGAAAATTACCAACTTTAAAGAGCCATATTCATTTTCATTAGCTACTAACAAAAAATTAACAAAAGATATAATACAGTTACAGAATACAAATTGTTCGAAGTTTCATACCATAACATAATAATACATATTTATAAATATAATAAAGTCTTAGATGCAATATCTTTAAATTAGCTTACAAAATTGCTTCCGATGATGCTCTGCATCTTATATGTAAAAAGTGGTTATTCAGAACATATGACAAGTTGTAGTTATTTTTTCCTAAATTTCTGTGAAATTGAAACAAAAAATGAATGATTAAAATATATTTTAGTTTATTTTAAAAAAATTAATCAAAATTTTCTTATTATCCACAATATTTTTTAATTTTTAGCATTTTATAGATCATCATATGAAAACTTTGATTTTTTTTTGTTTCAAAAAATATCATATATCAAATTCCATAATCAGAAAAACTTTGTTATATGAGACTATAAAATCGAGAAAATATGATAAAAAAAAAATCCAAATTCTATTGAGCTGTTCAAATACAGACAATATTTGTTTACATATAATTTAAAATTATTTTGGCAACTGAAAAAATTTAGGAATCACCATGGAAAAGGATGTATTTTTAATAAATACACACAAAAAACTGATTCACCAAAGCTGTATTAATAAAATCAGGATTAAATTTTTAACTTTTTTTTTTATTGTTTATCATTTTTTATTCCACTTCCTTAACAGCTGTACTCATCAAAAGCACTGAATGGATTAATTTATAAGATAAATACCCTGTAGCCATTTAAGTGGGTGTAGCACTTTATCCTGTAGGCTGTGGTATTAGGTGGATTGCTACAATAAACCATCTGTGATCCAATTAGAGGAATATAAGTTATTTATGTATGAGATGATATAAATTTTTGATTTATATCAAATTTCAAAAGTTTACCTGAAAATTTCAATAGATTTTGATGAAAATTAAGTGAGATTTCACAATTTTAATTTTTTTTATATTAATTAGATTTAATTTTAAAAAACCCAGCACTCGAGATTATTGATTAGTTTACATTATAATAACAGATATTACAATGAACAGACTAAGCATTTATCAATAATTATCAGACTGTTATTGGAATATCAATTAAATATGTTATATATTTAACTCCTAATCAATAATGATGAGGAAAATGATGATGTCAGTAATGAATCTGATATCAAATAATAATTATATATTTTATTGGCTTTTGGGTTTTATTTTTATTGAATTTTAAATTTCCATTGTCTTACCAATAAATTTTCTTTTTCTTAAATTTATTGTTTCAAAATTAGGGGTGTCTTCTATTCCAAAGTGTTGTATAAACTGACAAATATGGTTTATAAAACTTCAGCAACTTTTACTTCCATTACCATGAAAATTTGCTTTACCACTTCAGGTTTATTCCATCTTACAGAAAAATCAATGTAAAAGAATCTCTTTGCTAAAGCTGTATTGAGATTATTATTATTATTATTATTATTATTTAGTAGTAGTTACTGAGAAGCTGTGTTATAACTAAACAAGATAGATGTTCATATTATGTAAATTTTGTCTTTTTATACATCTACCAGGAGGAACACAACAGGTGATGTTCCTGTGTTTGTCCAGAATGACTATCAATATAATCTGTAGATTTTGTAATAGGTATACATTATTATATATAAATGATTGATTCTCAGCACAATTTTAAAGTGAAAAACTTGATTTATTGAGTAATTAATTTTTTAAATTTAATTAATGTGATGGCTGTGCTTCCATGGAATTCATAATTTCTTCCAGGTTTGGCTTAATATTTGAAATGGCAAGCCTAAATTCTTTTTGGGATATAAATATGTCCGATATTTTGTTTTTATTGCAACTAATTTTGAAAAATCAGTTTCACACACATAAGTTGATGCAAACTGTAGTAATATTTTTATTGCCTTTTTCTTCAACTCTGAATATTCATCGCCAATTGAAAGCCAAAATTTTTTATAATATCATGACTTAATTTGAATTCATAAAGTTTCATCTAAATAAATATCAATAAGTCCTATAAATGTTCGATTCTCAGCACAATTTTAAAGTTAAAAACTTGATTTATTGAATAATTAAAGTACTTTCAACTTTAATAAGTCATCTTCAGTAATTTTAAGAAGATTATTACATATAGAACGTCTGTTTAAATTATTAGAACGCACGAGTTTTTAACTAATAATCTAAACAGACGTTCTGTATGTAATAACCTTCTTAAAATTACTGAAGATGACTTATTAAAGTTGAAAATACTTAAATTACTCAATAAATCAAGTTTTTCACTTTAAAATTGTGCTGAGAATCAATCATTTATAAGACTGAAACTACAAGTGAAATGGCAATTAGTAGTAATTATTATACAGGGTGAGTTTTTTATCATGAGACAACAAAATATCTTAATTGGATCTCATTATTTCGGAAAAAGTTGTAGACAAAAGTTCTGAAATAGACGTGAAACACGTCCAATATGACATTCAGTCCAAATAAAATACCTGTCATTTTATAAAGTTTTTCGTTATCTAGAAACAGATTTGTCGATTCAGTCAGTATACTGTGTTTGATGTGGTAAAAAGTCTTTTCCACAAGGATTAAAACAGTCGCGAATAAAGGCAGCAGGAATAATACGGTCTGTATGATTCACAATTTTGCTTGTAAAGAACAAGAGCATTTAATACAGTATTAATGGTGGAAAACATTTGATTTAAATTGGAAAGTAATATTTCATGGGAAAGATTTCCTGGGAAGTAATGAAACAACAATCTTCACATTACTCAATCGGCCGAAATACGAGTCTTTACCAGAAACGAAACTTTTCCGAGGTGTTTACAAATGGGTTTTAACGAGATTTTGTAAACAAGAAAGTACTGACCCGTCTGTTATAAAAAACAACGAAGAGCAATTTAAGAAATTTAGAGAAGCTGCTGATCCATTTTTTACAGAAATTAGATTTCTTGCACTAAAATTAGTAGACTTAGAAAACTATGTATTTCCTTTGATGTTCTTAACAGCTAAAGAAAAAGAAGCAATACGATCATATTTCATATCGAAACACGATGACAATCTTCTCGAAATAATGAAACATTCAAAGAGAATAGTGAAATTGATTATCATTCGTTATTTCATTATAATAACCGTCATAATTCTCCTTTCGATCAAAAGATACACTTGACAGCCAACAAAATCTTTGTCTGTGAATTCGACGTGGATTACGATTGCATTCTATACTCTATGAAACTTCCAATTACTCATAAATTTAGAATTAAGGGTGTTTCAGTAGTTTTCGAAGGTTGTACGGAAGCAGTAAAAGAAAGCTTGAAGGGTCAAAATTATACTAGCGATACATTCGGTAATATTTTTATAGGGTGTAGTAAAAGAAAGCTTGAAGGGTCAAAATTATACTAGCGATACATTCGGTAATATTTTTATAGTGCCAGTGTTTTTACAAAAAGGATTTACTACACATCTCCTGATCAAAGTTTCTAAACAGGAACTTGTATTTCACAATAACATACAACTCGATTGTCCAGTGGATTGTATCATCAACGATGAAGACTTTAATATGCTGTCCAGAAGTCATATAGAGAGAAATAACGAGAAATGGAAAAAAATATATTTTGATGCCGTTCTTTATTTTCAATATCCAGAAATTGTTCCATACACAGGATATAATTTATCTTAAGAAAGAAATTAAATTCAAAAATAAATAAAATTTTTTTAATTTTATAGCTTGTATTTTATTATAGGTGCTTATTTATTGTGTGCATTTCAGAGAGAAATAACGAGAAGTGGAAAAAAATATATTTTGATGCCGTTCTTTATTTTTAATATCCAGAAATTGTTCCATACACAGGATATAATTTATCTTAAGTGAATGACAAAGGCTATTTTTACAAAAGTCTTCATCATTGACCGTCTTATTTTTCTACTAAAATACGTAAAATAGAGCCTCCAGAAACGGTTTTATTTTTTTTTTTGGAATTGATTTTTATCATTTACGGTCCCCGCGAAGACTTTCGGTTCATATTGTGTATATAGTTTTACTTTAGATCATATATTGCGCCTGAGGATATTTTTACAAAAGTCTTCATCATTGAGCGTCTTATTTTTCTACTAAAATACGTAAAATAGAGCCTCCAGAAACGGTTTTATTTTTTTTGGAATTGATTTTTATCATTTACGGTCCCCGCGGAGACTTTCGGTTCATATTGTGTATATAGTTTTACTTTAGATCATATATTGCGCCTGAGGAAAACTACTGGTTTCTAAGTCGTTAGATTTATTTCATATAACCTTGTTTTTCTGTAAACACAAAGTAAAATCAAATGTCTTTTTATAAGTATTTTTTTTAACAAACGGAGATGAAATCATATATTTTTCGACTATTATCATAGATAATAAAAAACGAATTGATGTATATATACAGTATTATACTTATAAATATTATGAATTCGAAAAATTTATATTCGATATAATTATTGATGAACAATACATTTCCTTCATATTGTCAAACAAAATAATATAATTTTATTGTTTGAATTACTTTCTAATCAAAATTTGCTTATAAATATTATGAATTCGAAAAATTTATATTCGATATAATTATTGGTGAACAATACATTTCCTTCATATTGTCAAACAAAATAACATAATTTTATTGTTAGAATTACTTTCCAATCAAAATTTATATTCAATTTTAAAATATGGCCGTAAATGCGAAATTACTTTAGAGTGAATACGTATATATCTGATTGGTCAATGACAAAGGCGATTTTTACAAAAGTCTTCATGATTGACCGTAGATTGGAATAATTTGCCAGAATGAAGAGAAAATTTTTATTTCCACATCGAATTTGGCATCTAAAAGTGAAATTCTCAATTCAAAAATAGAATCCAGATCCATTTCTTCGTTTAAATGTTCCAATGGATCTGGTCCATCAATTAATAAAGTAAGTTCGCGATAATAATGTTATAAATTTACCTGAGTTCGCTGTTCTTTATAAATATTCTTTTAAGTTCTAAAAAGAATAAATCGTATTTATTACTAGAATAATAATTATTTTATGCTACTGTATAAGATTTTACTATATTTTTTCTTTCCAATATTTTTCTCTCTAAAAAGAATAAATCGTATTTATTGCTATAATAATAATTATTTTATGCTACTGTATAAGATTTTACTATATTTTTTGTTTCCAATATTTTTCTCCTAAGCTTTATGGAAGGACGTGATCCTCTGTTCACATCCGCTACCAACGCTATTCAAATTTATGACTTAAGCACGATATATGAAATTAGAGATTTAAAGACAATGTGCCGGGATTTTCTCATCGGAGAGATTAATGCTCAGAACGTATGCAGTATTTATGAGTTTGCCTGCAACAAACCAGAAAGGAATGTACAGTTTTACTGTTGGAAATTTTGCGATTTAAATTGGGAAGAGTTTTTTAAAACTGAAGAGTTCTTAAACTGCAATGAAAGAATCATCTACACTTACATCTCTCGTCCAAGATACGAATCTCTGTCCGAACTGAAGCTATTTGAAGCGGTGTATAAGTGGTTCTTAAAAAACTACGCTAGAAACGAATCAGTTGATCAGGATGTAGTAATGCAATGCAAAATTCTATGTGAAGGTTTTCGATCCATAATGAATCGATTTCTTCCGAAGATCAGGTTTCTTGTAATGGAAAAACAGGAATTCGAAAACGACGTCTTCCCTCTAAACTTCTTAAACGAAAACGAGGTCAAAGCAATACGAAAGAAACAAATAACTGCTGATTTATCCGGATTAATTTGTTCCGATAGAGATAAAAGAACAGAAGTCGATGATTCGAAATTATATGAATACATAAATCATAAAAATTTAGGTCACGAAAGAAGTTCTAATATTCAGTTTGAAACCAAAATCTTCATTTCTTAAAACGAGTTTAAAGCGATATGAAAGAAACAAATAACTGCTGATTTATCCGGATTAATTTGTTCCGATACAGATAAAAGAACAGAAGTCGACGATTCGAAATTATATGAATACATAAATCGTAAAAATTTAGGTCACGAAAGAAGTTCTAATATTCAGTTTGAAACCAAAATCTTCATTTCTGAAAAACATGTGGAACACGATTGCCTCCTTACCTCAGTTCCTCTTCCAATAGAACATTCTTATGATCTGGCAATAAATTTGGAAGGTCTTTCGTTACCGGAAGAATGATATTTGACAAATCAATACCTAGACTGTAAACCAAATGGAAATATCTCTTTAAATGAGTATCTTTTTTGGCACAGAATTCAACAACAAAACTATTTGTTAAAATTCTAGACTGTGATAGGAGAGAGTTATATGATATAACCCTTAAACATGACAGAGATTATTACATGACAGATGAAGAATACAGACGGATAATTCGTCGAAAACGAGCCGATAATCGTAAGAATTGCGATATCATTTATTTTGATGTCGATTTATATTTTTAAACTGAAGGCAATGCAAATTAAGCTGAAAACAATGGCATTTGTTGCATATTTTTAAAATTACATAATTATAGAAACCTCGCAAAATTTTCAATCTTAATTGTACCTTTATATAGATAAAGACAGATTACTATAACCATATAAATTACAACATATTCTGTTTCTGTAGCAATCCAAAAATAGAGCATTTAAATAAAGAGTAAAAACAAATATATTCAAACAGAAGCTCGTCTTAAAAAGGAATATTATTTTCAAATATTAATCTTTCCAAATTCGGTTCATTACTAGATGATATCTTAAAATGATACTGATGCCATGGCATTAATGGATATAAAACGTTAAATTTGATACAAAGTATAGATAAATAAATTATAACAACGACATTTATAATATGATAGACGTTATGACTTTACGTATTGATGAATTACTCTCAGGAAAATTATCTGGTAAATGTCGGGTAATCTATTAATATTTTAATTTTCTAAAACATTACTCGGTAATTCTACTTCCCAAAAACATAATCTGCAATACCATTTACTATCTAAAAATATCCAAATTGAATAGCTAATTGCATACTTTGATATTTTTAGGGATGATCTTTCGTCTCACATTATTGAATTGGACTGTTCAATCTTACGAGTTTCTGTTTCACGATAATTTCTGTGGGATGTTGGGAAAATCTACCCTTAAAATTTAAAACAAATTTATTGCCAATTGTTATTGCAAATTATTGCAGCAGCATTAGTGCCACAGTTCACAAAATGTTAACGTCGGTGCTGCGTTCTGTAATTAACCCTTACAGAAAAGATTGTTATAAACCACCCAATTAGTTATGTAAAATTACTGAAGTTAATAGCTAATTCGAATTTTTTACTTATCTATTGTTCGTTTTACGTTAATGCCGTATATTCCGAAATTAATAACGAAAATGATGTCAAATTACGCATTTCATAACAACATTTATTCAAAAATGCATCACAGCTAAAGCAGATGTTCTCAACCAAATTGTTCCGGTATCCCTGTTGGCACGTAACACAGGCAAGTGATACTTATATTAACATGATTCCTTATTTGTATATGAGGCATATTTTTGTAGGTAATATTGAAATTTTTGAATTTTGATATTGGCAGTAAGCATTTATGGAGAGATTGACAACCCTTGGTCTAAAGAGTTCTTAGAATTGCTTGCATTGAAAAACTCAGTCCAAGTTCAAAGTAATGCAAATTAAAGACAGATTGACCATAATAATTAAACATCGAACAATAATATCATTTGGAAATACTATCGGAAGAGATGATCTGGAAAATCTTATGCTTGAAAGGAAATTTATAGGAACTAGAGGTAGACGAAAAATTCCGAGAAGATACACGGATAAGTTAATAGGATAACAGTGAAAACGCTAAAATAATTCAAGAGGATTACGGAAAATGGAG
Source organism: Olivierus martensii (assembly GCA_000484575.1). Lineage (NCBI taxonomy): Eukaryota > Metazoa > Arthropoda > Arachnida > Scorpiones > Buthidae > Olivierus > Olivierus martensii. Next base: position 20,982 of record AYEL01083857.1, read on the forward strand.
TTATGGTGTACAATAATGCAGTTCTATCTTCAACATGATTGATGATACCAGGATGCCGGATTCGGAGACCACGACGATGACGGTGATGATGACGCATATTCAAATCATCGATTATTATTTCATAATATTTTTTCTTTTCAGTTTTGGCATAAAGATCATAAGGGATATTCTTATCTTAACATAAAATTTTCATAGTGTATATAAATAACGTTTGGAAAATTTAAATGCCTATATATATTTTTAAAGGATATTCTTATCTTAACATTAAATTTTCATAGTGTATATAAATAACGTTTGGAAAATTTAAATGCCTATATATATTTTTACACATTACTTAAACTGTGCAGCATGTAAATGTAAATGTTTCCAATTGTCATATTATCATTATTAATAAAAAATTATATGTCGGTAAAGAAATATTCATAAATTTAAAACCATACTGATTTATATATACAAATAAACGGGTTTTATACTATGCAAGCATAAGAAAAAATACATATATTAATTTCCAACATCGATTAGAAGGCAGAAGTAGACGATTCGAAATTATTTCATTACATTAATATTCATAATATAGACCACCAAGAATTTGGCGGACTAAACTTGAAAGAAATATTTTTATCTGAAATAGACGTGGAATGTGATCAATATAACATTCAGTCCAAATAAAATTGCTGTCATTTTAGAAAGTTTTTCGTTATCTAAAAACAAAAGTGTTCGATTCAGTAAGTAAACTGTGTTCAATGTGGAAAAAGCGTTGTCCACAAGGATTAAAACTGTTGCGGATAAAAGCGGCAGCATTTCCGCTTGCCAATTCCCATATTTATGCTTTCCCAAGATTCCTAGAGCCTTTCCTATGATTCGTTTCTTTGAAAAACAAAATGGACGCTAACAAACAACAGACATTCACTGTTAACTGTAAATAGCTGCGGTAAATGAAGAAATCAAATAGAATAAGAAAAAAGTGATTAATTGAGTATATATAAGTGGCTGTAACAAAGTTTCTATGGAAATTTGTTTAAGAAGAAGTGAGATTTAACTATAGAGAATCCTGCCATCGTGACTCGGTAAAGGTTGCCAACAATTCCACAAAATTCATCAATATAATTAGTGGACGTCACTTCGACAGATTTCACGTCACTGTAAATTTAAATCTATCTAGATTCTGAAGGGTAGCGGTTTTTACTCCTCGGTGTGCCACCAGAAACGAGCTATCTTCGTCACGCATGTATTGCCGCCACGATTCCAATCAATGATGAAATTGATTCGAAAGAAATCAATAATGCTTATCAGATTTTGATAAGCGTCATTGATTTCTTCATCCGAATTTCGTATACAAGTATTATTCTGTACTACTAATATAGTAAGCCTCTTTCCACACCTATCTGTAAATTTTATGTTCGTGTTTATATTGGAAACGAAGGAATTTTACGAATGCCAATTAAATTTAAATATTTAATTCATTCGATTACTGATTAAGTATAATATTAATGGCAGAACCACACTTAATATGTTCGAAATTTAAAGCTTTATCTGCTTATTATATGTACGAAGTATATTTAATAAAGATTCTATTCATTGTTGTTCTTCATCCGCATCCAGTCGTATAATAACATACTAATAGCTTTCAAGATATTATATTGTAATGAACACTAATTGAATATATCTTAGTAAATTCTTGAGAATGAATACCATAATAAACAAACAAAATGCAATAATCGAACATAATACTTTTTGTTTATTTTAATTAATTGTTTACCATCTAAAATCAAATCAAATGTATTCAACTCAAGTTGTGGCCCCTAAGGTGACTATCCAATTTCGAAATGGAGACGAAATGAGAGTTTCAAGATCTGTTATTTCTAGTAGTCAGGTATTGAGTTCCATGATAGATGATTCAGGACTACCAGGAGTAATTCTTCTGTTAGATGTTTCTAAAGATACTTTCCTTCAGATACTAAGGTAAATTTAAAATATATCTTTTTATCGTAAATAAAATATTAAATTTGAATTTTTTTTCTATCATAAATAATGAAATATATAAAAATTTATATAAAATAATTTAGTTTTTCACTTTACTATTATTCAAAATATTTATTATCAAATTATCTAGCTTTATGAAAGGAAGGTCTATTAGACTGAGAACTGTGAAGAATGCAATTGAGGTTTACTATTACAGCAAATCGTATGAAATTCACGATCTACAGAAGAGATGCAACGATGCTTTGATAGAAAAAATCAGAAATAATACGGTCTGTATGATTCACAATTTTGCTTGTAAAGAAAAAAAGCGATTAATACAGTATTATTGCTGGAAAACATTTGATTTAAATTGGAATGCAATACTTGATGGGAAAGATTTCCTGGGAAGTAGTGAAACAACAATCTTCACATTGCTCTGTCGGCCGTATTATGAATGTTTACCAGAATTGGAACTTTTCCGAGGTGTTTACAAATGGGTTTTAACGAGATTTTGTAAACAAGAAAGTACTGACCCGTCTGTTATAAAAAACAACGAAGAGCAATTTAAGAAATTTAGAGAAGCTGCTGATCCATTTTTTACAGAAATTAGATTTCTTGCACTAAAATTAGTAGACTTAGAAAACTATGTATTTCCTTTGATGTTCTTAACAGCTGAAGAAAAAGAAGCAATACGATCATATTTCATATCGAAACACGATGACAATCTCCCCGAAATAATGAAACATTCAAAGAGAATAGAGAGAAGTGAAGTAGATTATCATTCGTTATTTCGTTATAATAACCGACACAATTCTCCTTTCGATAATAAGATACCCATGACAGCCAATACAACCTTTGTCTGTAAATTCGACGTGGATTACGATTGCTTTTTGTATTCCATGAAACTTCCAATTATTCATATAAATAGAATTAAGGGTGTTTCAGTAGTTTTCGAAGGTTGTACAGGTGTAATAAAAGAAAGCTTGAAGGGTCAAAATTATACTGTCGATTCATTCGGCAATATATCTATAGTGCCGATATTTTTACAAAGAGGATCTACTACACATCTCATGATCAAAGTTCCTAAAGAGGAACTTGTATTTCACAATAACATACAACTCGATTGTCCAATAGATTGTTTCATCACCAATGAAGATTTTAATATGCTGGCCAGAAGACATACAGATAGAAATAACGAGAAGTGGAATAAAATATATTTTGATGTCGTTCTTTATTTTTAATATCGAGAAATTGTTCCATACACAGGATATAATTTATCTTAGGAAAGAAATTAAATTCAAAAATAAATAAATTTTTTTAATTTTATAGCTTGTATTTTATTATAAGTGCTTATTTGTTGTGTGCACTTCGTCGCATTTCCTTAAAAGTTCAAAATTGGAGGCAAAATATTTAGACAATCTATCGAGGAATCGTTATACCCAATAACAAATATTAAAAATATAAGATTTTCTAAAATAGTAGCGGAACGATTATGATTAAATCACATATTTTATAAGTTGATTTGTAGAATTTATTTTATCTATAGCAGTAAAAAGGCGTTCATGTTTTTCTCTTACTATTTGCCATGGTAGAATGTATTTGTAAAGCACCAAGAATTAAATGATTTCATGGGTAAGCTTAGTTATAGTCAGTAAAAAGTCGTTCATGTTTTTCTTTTACTAGTTACCATGGTAGAATGTATTTGTAAAGCACCAAGAATTAAATGATTTCATGGGTAAGCTTAGTTATATATCTTTATCTATCTATCTATCTTTACTTATATATAGTTTAATCTATCTTTACTTATCGGTTTTCTGTGTTTAGAAATTCATACGAATTAGCATTCTATAACAGTGCTGCTTAATAAAACTCATAAGCCAATAAACGAACATTGAAATGTCGAAACTATGATCATTGGCTACTTTTCCCGAAAGGAACAAAATATTAACAAAATTGTAAAAAAAATAATTTTAAAATTTATCTATGTTTACTTATCGGTTTTCTGTGTTTAGAAATTCATACGAATTAGCTTTCTATAACAGTGCTGCTTAATAAAACTCCTAGGCCAATAATTAGCATTGGAATATCGAAACTATCATCATTGCCTGCTTTTTCCGAAAGGAACAAAATATTACCAAAATCGCAAAAAAAATTAAATTTAAAGATAATATAGGAATTTACTCACTTATGCAATACTATATAAAGACTAATATTCTGATAAATTAACACATTTTCTGTTTATGAATGGTAACGAAAAGTAAATTAAATGAACTGCAAATTCTCATTGAGAAAAGATTTTGATTGATAAATATATTTATGAAAAGAACGATTGGCTGCTATTACTCATTATATATTATAAGCCGTACCATAACAGAAACAATTGTGAGACATTTTTCCATTTTATCTATTAAAAATGTTTATAAATAGTAACGAAAAGTAAATTAAATGAACTGCAAATGCTCAATGAAAAAAGATTTTGATTGATAAGTATATTTATGAAAAGAACGATTGGCTGCTATTACTCATTATATTATATAAGCCGTACCATAACAGAAACAATTGTGAGACATTTTTCCATTTTATCTATTAAAAATCCAAATAAAGACAGAAGTTTTAGATGAAAATTTATTAAAAAATAATAATTTGATTCGAGATAAATTTTTAAAGGCCTCATTGTGATTATATAATTAATTTTATATTAAGAATTATAAAATGGTATTCTTCAACAAAAATTTTTCTTTGATTTGTAATACCATAGTAAAGTAAAAATTAATCTCAGAATAACAACTTTTTTTCCATGTATCGGGATCTCGATTATTCTCAAATTATTCAGCAATTTAAATAATTCTTCCTATTTAATCATTGTCAAAGCATTAAAAATTTTAAAAAATCGCAAATTATATAAATAATAACAAAAATAACATTAAGAAATTATGGAATTTTAATTTTATATTAAGAATTATAATTATGGTATTCTTCAACAAAAATTTTACTTTGATTTGTAATACCATAGTAAAGTAAAAATTAATCTCAGAATAACAACTTTTTTTTCCATGTATCGGGATCTTGGTTATTTTCAAATCATTCAGCAATTTAAATAATTCTTCCTATTTAATCATTGTCAAAGCATTGAAAACTTTAAAAAATCGCAAATTATATAAATAATAACAAAAATAACATTAAGAAATTATGGAATTTACTTTAATCCATAACTCGCTGTAGTATTACCAATTACTTTAAACTCTGATAATTTATTTTTTGAAATCAGTAATGGAAGTTTTAAGGAAATCAAAAAGCATTAATATTTTACAGATATTTCACAAAAGGAAACTTGTATTTGATCGTAGTTGATTAGAACGTATGCCCCATGACGATCCTAGTAATGAAATTAAATGTGAATTATCAACTCCTATTCTTTTCTTTATATTCGGAACAAATTAAGGGAAAGAATTCTCCAGTTATCACTTCTACAGATATTTCACAAAAGGAAACTTGTATTTGATCGTAGTTTATTAGAACGTATGCCCCATGACGATCCTAGTAATGAATTTAAATGTGAATTATCGTCTCCTATTCTTTTCTTTATATTCGGAACAAATTAAAGGGAAGAATTCTCCAGTTATCACTTTTGATCGTATTGCTTCTATTTCATCGGCAGTTAAGAAGCCCAGTTGAAATACACGATTTTCCAAATCTTGTTGATCCAATTACAGAATCCAATCATCGGAAGAAATCGATTCTTAAATGTTCGAAAACCTCGTCTTCGATCATCATTCTGCACTACAACATTCGGATCAATTGATTCTTGCTTAGCGTAGTTTATTAGAGACCATGTATAAACAGCTTGGAAAAGATGAAATTCAGTTAATGTTGCATATTTTGAGCGCGAGAGTAATGTAAGGATGGTAGATTCAGAATATCGTATGAAAAGCCTGGAATACACCGAGACTTTTCTGCACACAATTGCAAAAAATACGGCAAAAAGCAGAAAGAAATTTATGCGTATGGAAGCAGAAAATTGACATTAGCACAGCTCAAGTTTTTCATTCTGCTCGAGTTTTCTGCCTAACTACAACCAATCGTAGAATTTTTTACATATGATGTCATAAATGTTTAAAACATTTCGGAAAGTAAGCTACGATTGTCTGCTGTAAATACTGAGATAGTTATCGTAAAAATAAGAAAATATTCCTGTCTTTATGACAAAAAGAACAAAAAATACAAGGATATACAGTACTTTTAAAGCACTATTTAGAAAATCAATCGGCATTGGGCATATAATAAATATTGATTATTCTGAAAATAACTTCCGATCACTTTTGCCAGACTCAGAGAAATTATACTATATTCATTAAATTATAATAGAATGTAATGGAAATATAAATAATGATTTCCTTTTAAAATGAAAATATTTCATATTTAAAAAATATTTGAAATTGTTTTTAGAATATAATTATAAATTATTAGTGTGCTAAATATAAGAAAACACAAGGTGCCGCTTATCGTTTCTTAACTGCAGCGCATTCCGCCGCCATTTTACATCCTCTGTCGATCGATAATCACGGTTAATATTGTGAAAAGTAAGCCATAATACTATCTTTTCTTTTTCTAATTTTGTAATTTTAAAATTGTAAAAGAAATATAGTATTACGGTTTATTTTTCACAAAATTATCCGTGATTATCGATCGGCAGAGGATATAAAATGGCGGCAAAATGCACTCTACTTAACTCACATAACTGCATTTGTGTCTGTGTCACCTGCTATATTTTGCAGTAAACAGAACCAAAGCAGGATGAAACTTTTCTGCATTCTGCTATTCTGCGCAGAAAAGTCTCGGTGTGTTCTAGGCTCAAATATCTCAATTCATTTTCAATCGAATATTCACCAGCATTTATATTGTATTAGTTTCTGGCCATTCGGACATGAAAATCGTGAATTTTTCAGACATTTCTAACATTAGTCCATTTGCTTATTAACTGTCTGCATTTCATCTTTATCCTACGATTTCGTAAGTTTGATTTAGCACATATATCACGAATGCATTCTCGATAGATGTCAAAAAAATATTATTTCTTCCCATAAATCTGAATAGAAATCAAGAATAAAAATAAATCCGTTAGATTATTAGTGTAGCACTAAGTTATTTCTAATCTAATAATTAAAATTTTATTTTAATTAAAACCTTGCTTATTTTAATAATAATGATATAATTTCATCACAAAATTGAAGATTTGCATGCTATTTATTATGTAAATGGTACGACAGATCGTCTGTATTGCCGAAATATTACAACTTGTAATTTTTTTTTACATTTAACAATACTTCAAATATTGCTATTTTTATTTGGTAGAATAGCCGTGTTTAGTGTTTATATGAGATTAAAATGCGGAATAACAAATATTATCCTGTCAATCGTATCCACTTTGTAATTTCTAATATCGGGAATTCTGTTTGAATTTTCATTCATTGGTAAATTACAAACTTAGGTTTTCCATTGACATTATTCAATACTATTAGAAATTAAGCAATGTGTATTCGGAATATAAAATTAATGTTTTGAAGTGGCACATGATAATTTTTTCTCTGTTTGGAATTATGCCAATACTAGTAAGAGACATTTAAACTGTGGGTCACTTTGTCGTTTTGTACGTGAATTGTTCTAACTCACAAAACTTCAAAATTTCAGTTATAACAAATGATGGTAAAGACTCTAGATTTTACACTTGTCAATCTAAACGCATTAAGACAGATATTTCAAAAATTTTATCTACGTCCCTATTTTACATAAAAAATTTGATATGCCCCTCATTTCACAACATTTTATAAATACTTACTTCTTAAAAATAATACTACAAAACAATATACCATATTTTATATAAGTAAAGCTCTTACATATAAAATATATATATTTATTATGGTATAATATTTTTTATTACAATTAAATAAATCTTACAAAAAAAACGAAAAATGGAATACATACTTATTATAACATATATTTAATGCGAGGAATGAACTTGTTTTTCAGCAAATTCTCTGAAATCGGGGTGTCATTGAAGATATCGCTACTCGCAATACTTTTTCAATGATTAAACGAGATCGATATTTTGTCTTTAATACAGTTACAGCAGAAAGTTTCTGAATACATGGATATATATAATTATAACTCTTTTGTTCATTTTTTATCAACAAATTGATTTATATTTTGTTTGTTAATCTTTAAAAACGATGTATGATAATTAATTTATTATTTATTTTTCTAGAGTGGCAACAATACGTTTAGTTGCAGTTGGCAACAGTACAGAGCTTCTTCTTCTTGTAATTTGTGCACTGGCGCCTGTTCAAGTGTGTCTACCATGCTGTCCAGTTTGTGTTATCCAGAAACTTACTACTGTTGTATTGCTAATAAATAAAGCTTGAAAACAACTGTTTATATTGAGAACAATTTTTTACATTTCTTACTTTATTCTGCATTGGACACGGAGTTTATACACTTTGGTTAGTCGAGGCGAATTAATTCGATTTTTTCATCTACAACTAATTCTTCTGTTACTATCAGTGCCGGATTACCCATTAGGCGAAGTAGGCAATTGCCTATGGGCCCCACGCTTTTTAGTGTTACTATCAGTGCCGGATTACCCATCAGGAGAAGTAGGCAATTGCCTATGGGCCCCACGCTTTTTAGGGGCCCCGCAACATTAGATTCATCGTATGAAAAGCCTGGAATACACCGAGACTTTTCTGCGCAAAATTGCAAAAAAAACGGCTAAAAGCAGAAAAAAGAAATTTATGCGTATGGAAGCAGAAAATTGACATTAGCACAGCTCAAGTTTTTCATTCTGCTCGAGTTTTCTGCCTAACTACAACCAATCGTATCATTGTTTACATATGACGTCATATATGTTTAAAACGTTTCGGAAAGTAACCGACGATTGTCTGCTGTAAATACTGAGATAGTTATCGTAAACATAAGAAAATATTCCTGTCTTTATGACAAAAAGAACAAAAAATACAAGGATATACAGTACTTTTAAAGCAGTATTTAGAAAATCAATCGGCATTGGGCATATAATAAATATTGATCATTCTGAAAATAACTTTCGATCACTTTTGCCAGACTCAGAGAAATTATACTATATTGATTAAATTATAATAGAATGTAATGGAAATATAAATAATGATTTCCTTTTAAAATGAAAATATTTCATATTTAAAAAATATTTGAAATTGTTTTTAGAATATAATTATAAATTATTAGTGTGCTAAATATAAGAAAACACAAGGTGCCGCTTATCGTTCAGTGTGCTAAATATAAGAAAACACAAGGTGCCTTTATGGTTTCTTAACTGCAGTGCATTCCGCCGCCATTTTATATCCTCTGTCGATCGATAATCACGGTTAACATTGTGAAAAGTAAACCATAATACTATCATTCTTTTTCTAATTTTGTAATTTTAAAATTATAAAAGAAATATAGTATTACGGTTTACTTTTCACAAAATTATTCGTGATTATCGATCGACAGAGGATATAAAATGGCGGCAAAATGCACTCTACTTAACTCACATAACTGCATTTGTGTCTGTGTCACCTGCTATATTTTGCAGTAAACAGAACCAAAGCAGGATGAAACTTTTCTGCATTCTGCTATTCTGCGCAGAAAAGTCTCG
>AYEL01083858.1:0-42524 GCA_000484575.1 Olivierus martensii
GTTGAATATCCGCCATCTTTTCTGTTTTCTTTCCTTATCAGGGCGGTTTTCAACCCGACCGTATGAATCAAAAGGAAGCTAAGTCAGCGTTTCCTCTGCTTTCATCAGATAAGAATTGTGTGAAGTTACAAAATTTTATAAAATTAAATAATATAATATTCTTGACAAATAAATTGATTAACATATTACATAAATTGATTAACATATAAAACTTCACAATTAAAATAATAAATTGAATTATACAATTTTAAAGAATAAATTTGTAAAAAATATAACTACAAAATGGGAGGTCTCCGCGGCCTCACAATAATAATTTAATCAAAATTACGTTCAATGGAAAAGTTCATAAAAATAATTTCATTTGTTAAAATTTCACATTTTATAATTAACTAATGAAATACAAAATAAAACTGATTTAATATTTAATTATCACGAATTCTAAATATTATATAAATTAAAAATATTTATCCAGCAAGACATTCATAATAGGAATCAGTGATTTTCATTTTCTTCAGAAAGCAACCACAAAATAGTATCCAGTTCTTTGGCTCGCTTGTGCTTTATTTATAAAGCCTATTCCATCGTATTGAGCTTAGCTATGAACATTGATTTCATATAATTATCAATTGCATACTTGTATGTTTGGCTTGAGAATGTTTCCAAGTATTGTTCAATAACTTTGTTTTTCATTTCAGAAATATCATTCATTGCTTTTCCTAAAACAATGTTATGATTTGATAATATATTATAGGCGTCCATAGACATGGTATCACGGTTGACAGATTATAATTTTGCCAATAGGTGTATATGTTACTATTGCGTATGCGCAGTATTTAATGTTGACGTTGTCCATTGAGACAAGGTCCATTCAATAAATAACCGGAAAAGTTGTATAAAAAATACAAACTTCGACAAAGTTTGTGTTTCTTTGTTATTTTTGGTGGTGTGTAGAACTATTATGAGATGGACCTGGCACGACTGCCTCGTGAACGAGATGATGGGAATCAATGAAATAAGATGGCGGCACCCTTGTAGGTTTGCATCAATGTGTAGCAGCGGAGTGTCATTAAGCGGTGCAATATGGTGAAAGTTGTTTGAGTCAAACACAAATGTACGAGTTGACTGATAAGTTCAAACGAAGTGTAACAGGTGTTGAAAATTCGCCATGCCCAGGACGCTCTGTCTGTGCAGTCACGGAGAACAACATTGCGAGAGTTGATGAATTAATAAAGGAAAACAGACGTAGGCCTATTAGGATGAGTGATATTACAGCAAAGATGAAGATTAGTATCGGATCAGCCCACCATATTGTTCATGACGTACTGCTATTCAAGAAAGTATGTGCGAGGTGAGTTCCAAAACATTTGAAATCAGAAATGAAAGAAACACGCATAGGTGTGTGCAGGGAGCTTTTGCGACAGTACGAGGCTGAAGGGGAGGCATTTCTTCAATGTATTGTAACGGGAGATGAAAGTTGGGTGCATTTTTACTAACCTGAATTAATGCGGGCTTCAATGGAGTGGCGACATTCTTCATCTCCAAAACCCAAGAAGATGCGAACTGAAAGAAGTGCTGGTAAGGTCATGTTCACTGATTCGTAGCATCCCGTTCGCGAGGCAGACGTTCCAGGCCCATCTGATAATAGTTCTAGGACATCATCAAAAAATAACAAAGCATAAACTTTGTCGACGTTTTGTATTTTTTATACAAATTTTCCGGTCATTTATTGAATGGACATTGTATAAAGTTTTTTATAAACTATATTCAATTACAGAAAAATCGTTGAATATTATATAATAATATAATTTATATATAAAATATCAATTATCTATATATATAAAAGCCCAAGTTCGAAAAGAGTAACGCTATTTAAGCGATTTTATTGGATTACGACAACCACGTGATACGCCTAGCTGGCGATGCTATTGGATTAGCAGTCTCATTGTACTGTACGATCACATGATCACTACGTTTAAATGTCATGGCGAATGTTGGCTGCTATGCTGTCGTACTGAAATTTGAAGTATATATTCAAAGGTATGTTGTGTCATAGTTTTATTTTAAATGCATAGTCCTTATTTTAATTCGATATTTATTATATCTTTTAATATTTAATTCAATATTTCTATTTATCATTATATTAAATATAAGTTAGTATAAGTTAAATTTTGTTAGGTTTAATGAGTAGATTGATTCCACGTGGTCGTAGGCAATTATAAATATGATGTATAATCTCTTTTGAGCACATTAGACCAGTCAATACATTTTTGGTCCACATTTTTTTGCATCAATTTTGATGAAAGTATAATTCTTACATTAAAATATAAATTTCGGCAGACTTAATTAGGCTGATTCTACGTGGATTGTGTTAGAGATACCGTATACTATACGGTATAATTATGCTATATGATGATGGTTTCAGAAGTTATATTATAGCTGGATCAAAATTTTCCAATTAAATATAAAATAGTGATTTAATGTTTAATGAATTTGATGGAATCATTTCAAAATCGGTGAAACCACGTGTTAATTATACCTAATATACAAACGTTAATTTGTCTCGGTGATTTTACATTACCGCCATCTTAATAAAAACAGCACTAATCGAAAGTTCACGATTAGTGTAGGAAACTTTACCAAAGAATCATATCTTTATCGGTAATAGTTGGGCAGTTATAACGGTTCAAAGTTTTTTAACCTTTCGTGATGTCACTTCCGGCGATGGCGGCTGCTCTCCCAAACGCGTTTCAATAGCAATGGCCTTCGCGTCGTGTAGCCAAGATCGCTGCATCGCAAGGACGACGTACAGTCAGTTATTTCGCGAGTTTTTTTTATTATGGTGGAAGTTTCAAAGAAAAGGTAAGAGTCGATAAAACGTGCCTACCTTGCTCGCGTTCAGTCGCGTCGCGGCCGAGATAGTTTTAGTGAATCTTTAAAAGAACGGAATTGTCGATTCGTATTTTATACATCAGTCGATGGGCTGCGAATTTAATTCTCTAAAGTATATTTTTTTCTTTTGGTTTTTTCCAAAATGTGAAATTAAAGTACTGTATTGAAATTGAAGATTTGCTTTCCTAACGACTAATATTTAAAATTGCGAATCAACAATTCTGTTGTATTAAAGATTCATTCCAAAAAAACTATACATTAGAGAATTGAAGATTCGTCGCCAACTGACTGATATATAAAATACGAAATCGATCTTTCCATTATGTTAAAGATTCACTCTAAAACCATCTCGCCCACCAACGCGACTGGACGCGATGGTGGCCGAGATGGCCACCATCGCGTCCAGTCAAGATAGGCACGTTTTATTAATTCTTGCTAAATATTCTTTTTTAAATGAATTGCTATTGGATTTGAGATGTGACAACGCTGGATCGCGTGATCGACATCTTACCATCAAGACTGATATCGAAGACATTTTATGCATGCGCGAAATCACTGACCGCTGGCCGTCCTTGCGATGCAGCGATCTTGGCGACACGACGTGAAGTTCATTGCAACGAAATGCGCTTAGGAGAGCAGCCGCCATCGCTGGAAGTGTGACGTCACGAAAGGTAAAAACTTTGAACCGCTATAACTACCTAATTATTACCGATAGCGGTATGGTTCTTTGGTGGTTTTCTATGCTAATCTTGAACTTTCGATCGATGCTATTTTATTAAGATGGCGATAATGTAAAATTCTACATTAAAGGTAATGTTAGCATGTTTTAGTTTTTGTAGATACATTTTGACTTCAATGCTGATATTTTAGTTTAAAATGGAATCACGAGAAGAAAAGATACGTCGGAAAAGTCGCAAAATACAGCAATGTTATCATGCTATGAAGAGAACATGATTGTGTTTTGATACCAAGAATAGATATGGCTCCAAGTGAAAATAATTTACCATTTACTTTAAAAAGGCGTTAATTTTCTGTTGTTTTAAAATTTGTTATTATAATTAATAAATCTCAAGCCAAACTTTTCAAAGTGTTGGAGTACATTTAAAAGATGTTGTTTATGCTCATGGCCAATTATATGTTGCTTTTTCAAGAACTAAATCTGAAAATAAATTGAAAATATTTTCAATGTGAAAACAGCAAACAGGGAAGTTTACTGAAAAATGAAATATATACAAAAAACATTGTATATCCTAAAATTTTGGATTAACATCCAAAACTTTTCTTACTGTTTATACATTTTAATAAATTATAGATTTAATATATCGATTAATGTTTCCAATTATTATTATGAAACATTTGATATATTTTATAGTCTATTAAAATACTTTGAAATTGTGTTTTTTTTTTCTTAATTTCTTAAACATTTTCAGTCCCATCTTAACTGATGTAATTCTTTTTTAATATTGATATAGATGATATACTCTTTAATTTTTTTTTAATTTTACCCGTCATTTTTGACGGGATACTTACTAGTATAATTTATATGCATCCTTGCAAAGAATTTCTGCCATTGCCATGTATAGTATGAAACAACATATTAGGAAAGTTACATAACAACATTAGGAAAAGTTATGCTATGATGATCTGTACATTGATTTATTCTACAGTGTTAGTTGTTCGGTTGTTTGTTTATAACATCGTCATATTTCAGGAATGTTCTCCAAATCAGGCTTCTATCCCTCAATCATCATCCCTTCAGCACAATACATCTCCTTCGGATTTGCACCATTTTAGAGTACTAGTAACTCATGCAAGGTATACTGCACAGCACTTAATCTCAGACTGAGATTTCATTGACGAAGTTTGGATGTGGCCAGACTTTACCGTTCAATAGGAATTTCTTCCATCTGACCTAGTGTAGATTAGACAATTAGCACACACCCGGGATTACCCGATGCTGCAGCATCTTACTATAGAACAATGATTGTTAACCATTCCGAAGTCATGGAAGACTTTTGATGGTACAGAAAATTACTGAACACTATACCAATAAGATCATACAACAAACAACAAAAATATGCACAAATACGTATTTTAATAAAAATTATACATTACATATTAAATAACAGGAAAAAACATTAATTAAAAAAAACATATTCATAAGAATTGTAAATCTTTTAAAAAATGGCACATATTAAATCAAGTTCTTTTGCAGATTTGGGCCATGTCTGGTCTAATATACGATAAAACTACCTTCATTTCTTTCAATATTCCTAAGTCTTTTGCGTTGTTTAGTTTTTATCTTCATTAATGTTGAAAAACGTAGCTGACACACATACGATGTCGAAAAGTGTAGCAAAATCTTAAATGCTTTGATGTTTAAACCTGCTTAATAGTTTATTCGAAAATGCGAGTTGAACTTGTCTGCATTATAAAATGCTGCTGCGCAGTAAGCTAAGGTCATTCGAGTAGGTCTGGCTCTCATAATTTCGCGGAACACTCACAACGCGTTGGTGGAATATCAATGTTCCGGGGAACACCCGTTAAGAACTACTGATATATAAGATCAAACCATCCGAGAAAGAACGGATTTATCCTTAACAGCACCTCACATTCAGGTACAAGTTTCCGAAGCGGCACCCGAAATGCACCTTTAGGATAGTAATATGTCAGTAAACCCACCAGGCAGATGCAGGGATGTATTAGTGTAATGCAATTCCGCTTAGAACATCTAGAACCAGTTACTATTAATGTATTGGCTCGGCTGTATATCAGATAAAGAAATACTGACTGCTGGCAGCAGTCAGGTGCAGGGATGTATTAATGTAATGCAATTCCGCTTAGAACATCTAGAACCAGTTACTGTTAATGTATTGGCTCGGCTGTATATCAGATAAAGAAATACTGACTGCTGGCAGCAGTCTCCTCGGCCGTCAATATCGCGGTCAAATATCAAGGAAGTAATAATCAAAAAATAACTGGAACTTTTCCGATGTTTTCTTCAATATATTTTTTATTTTTTAAGTTGAATGTTAACTGCTGAAACAAACCTTTTCACAACCTGCCCACACCTGCATATGGTCAGCATTATTATAATCCTGACCATACGCAGGTGACCATTATTATAATTATGAGGCCGAGAATCCAATCCGTGCTTACAGAGCGAAAGCCGTATTTTCATACTGCCAATCCAGCCGATTCAATAACTGGTACTTTCAGTTTTTGAAAACTTTGCAAAGTCAGCTATTCCCATTACTGATATATTGTTTATATCATCATTCAAATTTCCAAAACCCGTTGAAGTTACCTTATATAATTCTGCTAATACAAAGTGGAATTATCTAATGAGCATGCATAAAGATTTATATTATAAAAAAGTAACATAAGTAAGTATGGAAACCAAAAACTATATAAAGACGAAATTGATGAAAAAAACACAATCTATCAAGTGCAACGAGATAACGATAATAATCAGATTAATATGTTTATTTATAAATTCAAATTACGAAACAATTAGGAAAGAGTAACATTAAAAACATATTGTAATCCATAACAATAAGCTTTAGGTTATCATGTTAATATTTTTTTAAAATTTGCAATTATTTTACCTTAATAAATATTTATGGAAGAGATAGTTATACAATGTGTGAACGGAGAACATTTATTGATTTCCAGATCAACATTAAAATTAAAAGGCCCGAAAATGTATTCAAAAATAGAGCATTTACCAGATATCGAATTATATATTGTTTACATAAATGCTTCAGCGACTCTTGTCACTCAAATAATAGAGTAAGATTACATAAAACATTTTTTTATTTATTGAAATTAAGAATTAGTATAATTAGCGAGAAATATACTGTAAAAAATTATTATTAAATACGTCTTACTTTATGCTAAGTATATGTATTTAATAGCACACATTATAATTTCCTTTATATTTTATATTTCTCTAGATTCCTAGAAAGAAATAATGCTTTGCTGACTTCAGTTCATAACGCAGTAGAAATTTATGCCATAAGTAAAATGTATGAGATAGAAGAGTTAAATATGATCTGCAAGGAGTTTCTGAAAAATAATATCAAAATTCAAAATGTCTGCAGCGTCCATGATCTTGCTCAAAAATACAAAGTTCAAGATATACAATATATTTGCTGGAATTTCTTTGATTCCAAATGTAGAGATATATTTAAAGAAGAGGATTTTATACAATGCAACGAAGGAACAATTCTGACCTTTCTTTCTCGTCCAAAATATACATCTTTAACTGAATATGAACTTTTTAGAGCTGTTTATCAATGGGTGCTAATAAAATTTTCTTATCAAGAATCAGTCGATCAAAATGTTGTGATGCAATGCGAAGTTCTGAGATTAAAATTTCGATCAGTTATGGATCGATTTCTTCCAATGATCAGATTTCTCGCAATGAGTCAAGATGAACTGGAAAACAAAGTATTCCCATTGAACTTCTTAACTGATGGTGAAAAAGATGCAATTAGAACGAATGTTATAACTCCTCCGATCTCT
Organism: Olivierus martensii; assembly: GCA_000484575.1. Lineage (NCBI taxonomy): Eukaryota > Metazoa > Arthropoda > Arachnida > Scorpiones > Buthidae > Olivierus > Olivierus martensii. Next base: position 7,417 of record AYEL01083858.1, read on the forward strand.
CTATTAATTTGTTCGAGTAATACAAACAGAACTAAAGTGAAGAATTCAGATTTATTTCATTATAACAACAGGCATAATTTAGGACATCAAAAAAGGAGTGACCTATCTACAAAAAAAGATTTTCATTGTGAAATATTTGTAGAAAATAATTGCTTTCTTATTTCTGTAAATCTTCCGATAACGATTTTATTCTCAAAAAGGATAACAATAATCGATTTTAAAATTTATTCCGAATCTGAAGAAACTCCTTTCAGTACTCAACAATTAGACTGTAATCCAAGAGGATATGCTCAGTTAAAAGAAATAATATTTCTGCAAGAGAAAACAACATCACGATTACATATTAATTTTCCACAAGGTTTTCATATGCACAATGTAAAAATAAATTCAGAAAGAGATTATTTTATGACTGATGAACAACATCAACGTTTTGAAGAAAGAACATCATTTCCCCAAAATAAATATTGGAAAAAACTTTATTTTGATGTCAATTTATATTTTTAAGCTCACAAAAATACAGTTTTAACATGGAATAACACATTCTTGTAAAAATATAAAATTAATTGAAAATTAAAAAATTCTTTGAGAAAATTGATTATTCTCCGAATATTGAAAATTAGATTTTTTTAATTATTTAATTTATAACATTACTGTACACATTCTACAAAATTTTCGTAAGCAATTGTTATTTTGATTTTCTTGTATAAGCACTAGTGCTTAATTTCTAATAATTATCTTTTAATAAAAAACTTTTATTACTATTTCTACTTTATAACTCGATATTTGTACAAAATTAGTATCATTGTTCAGATCTTTCGATAAATTTATAATTGTCCTAATAGTACAGGGCTGCGAAGTTTATTTGTGGGTATAGAAGCTATTTTAAGCAACAAAACCATTTTTGACCTTGATCAATCTCTCATTATGATATGACTTGATTATGAAAAATACAGTATAGGTATCCCTTCTATAGCACGGCTTACTACAACACGGTTTAGCTTTAACACTGTTAGAAATTTGCGGAAACTCTCATATAGCACGGTACTTCTACAACACAGTTCTTACTTGACACATTTAGAAAATTACATTTACTCTCTTTCAACACAAAACATTTTCGATAATTTCTGTAAATCCATACTAGAGACATACAATACACACACAAAATATAATAATTGAGAATACTTTGCTCTCATTGCAAATGCAATTTCGTTAGTTTGCAATGAGAGGGACGTTATTCAATCTATTTTGGATTTTGAAATCGAGTTAATTGGCGATCATTGACTATTTTGTTTTCCCAAGGTTCAGTCGTTGAATAAAAAATAAGTTTTTATTCTTCGATAGAGGAATGTTGAAAAGTAGAAACATTTTTTCTCATACATTTTTTAGGTATATGTTAAGGAACGATTGTTTCCAGCGGATTGTAGCGGTTAGATTACAAATTTTGTAAAAAGAGCAAAAGGTACGCCAACTTTACAAGCTTGAAAATGTTCAGAAAGTGAAGTAGCTAATGTTAAAGAAACACATAGTTCTCATTTTAACGAAACAGTGGTAAGGAATATATAATTATCATATGAATGTTATAAAGGCTGTAAACTTTTTCTTTCCTTTTGTTTTACGTATATTGTTTTTTTAAGGTTTACGATTATATTTTTCTTTCTTTATCTTTCGTGTTATTAATGTTCTTAATAAACATTAAATTTCTTATGTGGAACTAAAGAAAGTTATTTTAATTGGTTTTGGAACGTAACTCTCGTTTTTGTATTGGCTCTGGGTCTCATATAACACAGTTTCACAGAACACGGTGTTTTTCAGGAACCTTTCTTCCGTGTTATAAGAGGGATATCAGTATATGATACATAAAATTCGAATAATCACAGCTTGTGAAAAAACGGAAATACAGTAGGTGTTTCAAATTAAAATTATCACAGAGTGAGACAGAATTGCTTCATATATTAATATCATTTTCCCATCCCTTGATAAAAATTATCTGTTAGAAAAAGACATCATTATATCTTTGTAGATCGATTCTACAGCACGAAATATAATTAAACATTTGTGTGAAATTACAATTTTACATTTTCGTGCCGCTCATAAAATTCGTCCGAGGCGACTGCTCGCTTGCGTCAACCTAGATCAGCCGCTGGTCGTCACAAAATACATTTCATTCAAGATATTATTGTGATATAGAATGTTACTGTGATATCACTATGATATACTGCTTCATGGCATTATATTCTAAGTTACATGTATAATACACAAAAGATTAAAAACCTATCTCTAGATTTCTGAAAACGTAATAATTCTTATTCTAAAAAATTAATAACACATTCCATAAAATTATAACAAAAATACTTGTTTATTTAAAGGAAAATTGTAAAAGGTATGTTAATTTTCAAATTAACGTACTTTTTACAATTTTCAAATTAATTAAAAATTTTAAAATAGTATAACATACGATTTTGATGAACCTGCTTAGTTTAGTATACTGAAAACAAAAACATAAAAGTATAGTGTGACATAAAAACCTAATAATTTTCCCTCATCTGTGAGATCTATATTTCCTTAACAAACAATCTAACCGGATCCTTTATCTGCCATAAAATATTCAATAGAGCTAAACGCTTTTATCGTTATTATATTATTATTAATTTGTTCATCGGGAAATTTAATCATTAGCCGTGATACATAATCACGGCTATTGATTAAATTTCAAATAAATGTACTCTTCAAAATAAATATATTCACATATATCACAGCTCAGTTATAGAATCGTCCGAGGAATTCGTTTCGACAACTAATGGAACTACAACATCACTGGTAAATAGTGTGATGAAAAATGGGTTATTGGAAGTTTTAAGGAAATCAAAACCAGTTATGATCTACAGATATTTTACAACAGAAATTTTTCTTTGATGGAAGTCGAATGGCACGACTGTTGCCAAAATTACGAGGGGTGATCAAAAAGTAAGGTTACAAAGCCCGCAGTGAAACGTGTACATTTTATTTCATACAACCAATACAGCCAACTGAGGTACATACATTAGGTTATTTTTTGGCATAGTCTCCATATTGGTTTAGGACATGGTATCCATATCGGTTTAGGCACTTTTCGCTTCGTGGGATGAGTTTAATATTCCCTCCTGATAAAAATCCTGTCGTTGCCTGTTCAGCCACGTTGTCGCGATGAGTTTCACCTCCTCGTCTGAAGCGAATCGTTAGTCTCTTAGGTGCTCCTTCAAGTGAGGAAAGAGGTGAAAGTCGCTTGGAGCGAGGTCCAGCCACGTTATCGCGAAGAGTTTCACCTCCTCGTCTGAAGCGAATCGTCGGTCTCTTAGGTGCTCCTTCAAGTGAGGAAAGAGGTGAAAGTCGCTTGGAGCTAGGTCCCGGCTATAGGGAGGGTGTTCGATGATGTTGAAGCAGTATCGCTGGGACGTAAATGTTGAAAAAATATAATTAAAAAATAATGATATTATCATTATATTTTAATTATATTTTTTCAGCATTTACGTTTCTATATATTACGCAAAGTATAATTCATTTACATTCCCGGCTATAGGGAGGGTGTTCGATGATGATGAAGCAGTTTCGCTGGGACGTAAATGTAGAAAAAATATAATTAAAAAATAATGATATTATCTTTATATTTTTTCAGCATTTACGTTTCTATATATTACGCAAAGTATAATTCATTTACATTCATTTCCGCATTAAATTAAAAATGATAAGGTTTTTATATATCAAAAGGTTTCCATTATCAATCTTCTCATTAAAATAGATTTTTTAAATAAAAATTTCAAAATTATTTATTTAAATTTTTTATAAAGATTATGTGCAGTTTAGTTAAAATTAATTAAAAATATTTATATTTTGTTTCACGGAAAATATGTACATCTCTGGATAGCGATCAAGTAAACATCTAAGCTGCAGTGAAATCGTAATGTACGTTAAATGCTTTCAGAATCAAATATAATAAAGGGAAATCATTGATAAACCCAATTATTAATAGAGTATAATTTATTGAATGGACGTTATTGTTTCATAAGAAATTATACCATTAGATATTTTTTAAATATTAATCAATAACACATATATCATATATATTTTTAACTGCTATCAAGTACACTTATAACCAAACATTTAATATTTAAATATTTGGGATAATAGACGCGAAATAAATAATAGAAAAATTTTTCCAACAATTCTTAACAAATGTTAAAACAATTAAGGCTATTCAACAATAACTTTGAACTCATATCTTCGAAACTCTATTGAATGAATTTTATATACATTTCCATCTAAATTTAATTCAATTGTTAAATCCAGACCATGAGTATAGATCTGGATATAATAAAAATTAAAGGCATCAATGGTGAAGAAATTATTGTCAAGAAATCGAAATTTATGAAGCAATCTCGCCTTCTAAATACAACTCGGATCCGATTAATAACTGGAAATATTATTACTAAAGCTAAACAAATTTAACAACGCAAAATTCATACGCTAATGTTTTCTAAAAGATGACATAAATAAAATTTATATAATATCTTACTATGTTTTTTTTGGGTCTCCGGAACGAATTAATCAAATTCCCATTAAAACCTACGGTAAATCGATGATCGGTTAACGAACAATTCGGATAACGAACATTTTCGTGATCAGTTAACGAACAATTCGGATAACGAACATTGTCTTGGAACGGACAATGATCGGTTAATGAACAATTCAGATAACGAACATTGTCTTGGAATGGATTATGTTCGTTAACCAATTATCCACTGTACTTTTAAAATTATATTCGAATTATGTAAGCATCATAGTCGCTTTAGTGTTAAATAACATTGGGTCGGCCGGATGGCCGCAGTTAAGCTCACAGATTACTAATACAGATGAGACACTTAGCTAAAACAGGAAAATTTTAGTACCACAGCGCCTCCTCAGTTAGTTGATTTAGTGTATTTTTTCTTGAATGTAAAGTTTTATAATTTTTCAAGACATTGACCAGTATTAATATTTCCAAAATCATTTAAATAATAAAGGATAGTTTGTTATTTTGAAATATAGAACTATATTGAATAACAATAATACGTAATAATCTGTTTCTCAGAAGCAACTTTGATTTCTAGTAGCCATCTGGTTTTTGTTAAGATGTTTGATCAAATAGCACGTAGATCGAAGTTAGCGCTGGTTATTTATAAAATATATTTAGTATAGATTGGAATTTATGGGCCGTATCCTCCATATAAGCAGAAAGAAGAATAAGAAGAAGTTTGGAATTTATAATATTATACAACGTATTTTCTGTTGAGTAAGAGAACTCATCGGCTTAGTCTTAGTAAATGTACTGCATATTAGTTATTCTGAAGTATTATTATTATTTAATATCATTAATATATATTTTTGATATATAACTTTAGTTTGTACAAACATAAATTTTCAATAAAATTATATTAATATAATATACGTTGTTTTCTGAAACTTGAAAATACAATATAATTTATACTAACACACATGTTTCATTTAATGTTTAACAGTTCGGAAAGAAATTGTTATCAAATTGTATTATAAATGTTTCGAATATATAAAGTCTAAAATACGATTAAAAATCAACGTTTTGTTTTTAAAAATAAAATTAACTCTTAAAATCACAAATAAATCAAGAAGGTAGTATTTACAATAACGATTATTTAGGAAGTACAGTACAGCCATTTTTGTGATGTCATATCCTGGCTTTGTTAATGACGTTCAACTGTTAGTAGCACCATCTTTGTTACGTTCTAAAGAAGCAATATGATTGGTTCTTTATATGACTACGTTCATTTTAAAAGTTACCTTTGGAAGTAATGAAGTTTCCCATCCATATTAGTAATCTGTGGTTAAGCTTTGGCTTACCACCTTGTAGGATCTGGGTTCAAATCCGGTTCTCTCACCTTCAGTTTTTCAGGAGGGGTCCCGGCCAGGCTCATTGAATCCAGTTGACCCCATCATGGGTGCTGCCCAGTCTGTGATGGGCGTTATAAGCGGCCGCCGCCAGATACAAAATATTTCATGAGGATATGGCGGCGTAATATAACTAACCTAACCTTAAGTGACATTGGATGACAGCCTAAAGTCATTATTGATATTTGAAATCGCGTTGATATTATCTCTATACAAATGACGTCACCGGTACTATAAAATTTTCTAGTACAATTCTGTGTATGATAAAAAGTAAACAATGAATAAATTTTAAGTTAAGAGCTATCCGACTTCTTGCTCTCTCGAAGTGTGGGATCCGCGAAATGTCACTTATATTTTAATATTCTTTTTACAATTATCATTTATTTTACTTTACTTAATATTTGTATCACTTGTATTTTATATTGATTATGTTACTCGATTATATTATTATAGCGATTGTATAACTAGTTATATTATCCGATATATATTATTATTTTGTCAATTGTATTATTATATCATTTAACTTTGTATAATTTTTATTAATATGTTGAAATCAATGAAACGAAAGCTAGCTTCCTATAACCCCCCTATTGTCGTTACTTTCAAATAATGTTAGATAAAACGGGCTGATAATCGCCTGGACAAGGAAGAAGGACGATTTAAGGTCGGATAGAGGACACGGAATTTTCTATCAATATATTAAAAATGACAACATCGAAATGATGTAAAAGCTAGCTTCCTATAACCCCCCTATTGTCGTTTCTTTCAAATAAACTTAGATAAAACGTGCTGATAATCGCCTGGACAAGGAAGAAGGACGATTTAAGGACGGATAGAGGACACGGAATTTTCTATCAATATATTAAAAATGACAACATCGAAATGATATCAATAACTGAATCATATTCTCCCCGAAAAAAGAATAAAAAGAGAGGGGAAGGAAAGACACGGTGTTGTTGAACGGGAGACAAACGTAGCGCAGAGAGAGAAGTTGTCCTCTCTGAAGGAATCAGTCCCGACCCGTCCGAGACGTATGATGCATACATGTATGTAGCGCTACAGGAGCGATATGTCAACCTGTTTGCTACTGTTAGGTCCGATAGACATAGTCAAGCTTGCTCATGTATAACATAGTTCGTTTCCTTGATTTTTCTCTTCTTATATTTGTAATTAATTTATTGTTTAATCTTTTTCTAATTAATACGCCTTTATATGTGAAATTGCCTGTACGCTCTTTCTTCTTTCGGAGCCCGTGTGCTATATATCTACGCAGCCTTATTCCAAATTAATCTAAATTAATCGACCACCACGTTGCGGATGCCTACAGTAGGCTATCTCGGTGTAGATCGACCCATTGATGCTATTTTGGATTTCAACGAAAATACGTAATTAAATCCTCAGAAATTTATTTGTGTTTTTAATGACATCATACGCTCACCTATAAGATATTATTTTATATAATTATTGGTCGACACCAACAGTTTTATTCAAGATATCACACTGGTTTACAAAACAATGAGTTATCACTGTGATGTCGCTTCATTTCGATATATTCTAAGTTATATTCTACAATATCATGATTGAAATCAAATCTCTGAAATTCGGCTAAACGCAATTATCATTATCATAATATATTAATAATCTATCCTATAAGATCATAAATTTAAAATATTTGGGTATTAGAAACAAAATTATGTGAATATGACACGAGTTTTAATTTACAAATTGTTTAAGATTTTAATATAGCAAAAATTCAATTTAGATAAGTATTCTTAAATTAAAAATATAGAGTGACATCAATATACAATATACTCCAGCTTTTTCTCTGACATGGAAATTTACTGCTAATTACCAAATTGTATTGTTCCTCTGTCATAAAATAATTTCTATCCGATTTTATCCTTATTTTGTTATTAAAATATTCTTCGGGAATTTTAATCATTAGGCGTAATAAAGAATTCTGTTTAAAATAAATAACCTCTCCTAAAGCAATATTTCCAAATCTATCACAATTCAGCTGCAGAATGATGGGAGGAATTTGTTCCAACATCCAATGAATTTCCAGAACCACTGGTATACCGTTTGGATTCAAATGCGTTATTGGAAGACTTAAGGATTCTAAAAAGCAGTCATAATTTACAGATATTTCACAACAGAAACTTGTGCTTAATGGAAGTGGACTAATTCGAGTATGTCCTAAATTACGATAGTTAATGTAAGTATATAAACGTGAATCGCTAACTGCTTCTCTTTTTGTATCATCGGAAGAGATAAAGGCAGAGACACTATCAGTTATCACTTTTGATCTTATTGCATCTCTTTCGTCTGGAGTTAAGAAGTTTAGCCGAAAGACATCATTTTCCAGTTCATCCTGTTCCATTGCCAAGAATCTGATCATTGGCAGAAATCGATTCAAAAATGATCGAAAACCTCGTTTTCGATCGTTGCTTTGCATCACGACATCCGGATCAATCGATTCTTTCCTAGCATAGTTTATTAGGGCCCAATTATAAACAGCTCGAAATAGATGAAACTCAGTTAATGTTCTATATCTTGGGCGAGAGAGGAATGTAAAGATTGTCGTTTCTGTACATCGTAGAAAATCCTCTCCTTGGAATATCTGATAGCAATTTGAATCAAATATTTTCCAGCATTTATATTGTATTAGTTTGTCGCTATTCTGGCAAGCAAACTCGTGAATATGGCAGACATTTCTAATATTAGCGAATCTTTTAATAATTTCTCTGCATTTCATCTTTAATCCTTCGACTTCATAAGTTTGACTTAGCACATATAGCTGAAATGCATTCTCGAGAGAAGTGAAAATAATGTTACCTCTTTCCATAAATCTGAATAGAAATCAAATCAATAAATAAATCTATTAAATGGACATAAAGTACATCAACACATTCCTAATGCAATAATTAAAATTATAATTTATAGTAAATCTACGAATAACATATAAGATAACGTATTAAAATCTGTGAATATTATTAGGTAAATATTTTCGGCTAACTTACTGTATTATTTGATTGACTTGATCGACTGGAACGTTCAATTTAAGTACAAAATCTTCTACTTCTGCATCGTATGTTATTTGTAAATACATTATTTCACTTTTTGCTGCCAATGTGGATCTCGAAATGAATAATTCCTCTCCATTCTTACAACGGATGAGCACCTGAGCCATAAATTTTTGGGAACAAATTTGGTATTAATTTTGAGACGAAAATAAATTAAAAGGATATTATTATCATATATCACAATGACTAATTATTACTCCATTCTATTTGTTACATTATTATTTGTTTTTGTTCTAAATATTAGCGAATCGTTAATTAAGTGAGCTTCATTTCCGTTAACGGTATCCTAAATCAGTTTTACTACAGTTGCTTATTGCGGTTCTCGTAAAAAATGAAAATCTTCAGTTTGATGAATTTAAATGAATTAAATTCTTAAGTAATATTGACATTCATAAACTTTAAGTCTCAGATTAATAGATCAAGATAAAAGTTACTTTCAAAGGGGTGGGAAAGAGTCTCATTATATTGATGGTATGATAATTCTGTACAAAATTCGGATGAAGAAACTAATGATATTTATTAAAATATGTTATGTGATTCAGTTTAATTCATTAAATAGTATATTTTATTATACTACAGTTGCTTATTGCGTTTTCTCGTAAAAAATGAAAATCTTCAGTTTGATGAATTTAAATGAAATAAATACTTAAGTAATATTGACATTCATAAACTTTAAGTCTCCGATTAATAGATCAAGATAAAATTTGCTTTCGAAGGGGTGGAAAAGAGTCTTATTATATTGATGGTATGATAATTCTGTACAAAATTCGGATGAAGAAACCGATGATATTTATTAAAATATGTTATGTGATTCAGTTTAATTCATTAAATAGTATATTTTATTAACAACATTTGGCAAATCAGCCATGCATATATTGGTTTGCATTGAATAATGTTAAGTGTATTGCAACTAGCTAAATATTTTTTTAAACTAAACATTGTTGTCCTTAGAATCGTGTGTAAAATGTTTCCATGATCGTTCTAACATACTCCTACAAAGGGAATAATATAGCGAGAAAAGCGCATTTACGTTTATCGTGTAAAATCCCTGATTATACAAAAACAAAAATATTGATCATAGCGAGATGTTCATTATTTGTAAATTGGGTACAATTCAGCAATATTTAAACATCATCATCATCATCATCATGGTGTGGTTCATATAGACTTTCTGCAGCATTCAGGATATTCTTTCTTCTGTATCATATCATTTTTTATGTCTCTTTCCAATCAATGAGATTACTCGGGGGGGAAGTTCCAACCATGGGCTGCACCATCCCGGTGAGGTGGTTTGATAGCGTTTAGCGGAGACTGCTGATTGGGCCGGAATTACAAAATATCTTCTCATAAGATATTGGGCCCGTGGTATTAACCACATCCTCTCACATGGTACGTCAAATATATTTTATTAACATTTGGCAAATCAGCCATGCATATATTGGTTTGCATTGAATTATGTTAAGTGTATTGCAACTAGCTAAATATTTTTTTAAACTAAACATTGTTGTCCTCAGAATCGTGTGGAAAATGTTTCCATGATCGTTCTAACATACTCCTACGAAGGGAATAATATAGCGAGAAAAGCGCATTTACGGTTATCGTGTAAAATCCCTGATTATACAAAAAACAAAAATATTGTATCATAGCGAAATGTTCATTATTTGTAAATTGGGTACAATTCAGCAATATTTAAACATCATCATCATCATCATCATGGTGTGGTTCATACAGACTTTCTGCAGCATTCAGGATATTCTTTCTTCTGTATCATGTCATTTTTTATGTCTCTTTCCAATCAATGAGATTACTCGGGGGGAAGTTCCAACAATGGGCTGCACCATCCCGGTGAGGTGGTTTGATAGCGTTTAGCGAAGACTGCTGATTGGGCCGGAATTACAAAAAATCTTCTCATAAGATATTGGGCCCGTGGTATTAACCACATCCTCTCACATGGTACGTCAAAGAGTTACTAGCGCTATTTTCCCTGTATTATCCCAATGCTATCAGAAATTTGAACAGCAGAAAATAAAATAATCTTTATATTCTAACCTCTAAAATATGCATATTATGCATATGTTGATTTTCGCTGTCAGCGCTATTTTGCCTGTATTATCCCAATGCTATCAGAAATTTGAACAGCAGAAAATAAGATAATCTTTATATTCTAACCTCTAAAATATGCATATTATGCATATGTTGATTTTCGCTGTATTTATCACTGGTCCACATAGAATTTTGCATATTATAAAATAAAATTCTAATTTAAATTCTTTGAATTTCAAAATTTTTTAATTGTTTGGTTGACTACCGCTACCTATAAATATGTGTTACATTAAATTTTCGTTTTTTATTAAATGCTGAAATCCCGACAACATGGGATCAAGGATACCCGGAATTTATACAGATTAAAATTTTGGTAAATTTATCATCATAGATAATATATATTAAATTTTTGTATATTTTACGCCCTCTTTCCAATCAGGGAGATTACTAAGGGAGCGACCCAGTTCCAACCAGGGTCTACACCCTCATTCGTGGAGGGGGTCAGATGGTGAAGGTCGGAGATCACCGGATCGCGACCAGCACCCTGAAAAAATCCTGGACTAGACACGGGACGAGAACCCGGGTCTTCCTGGTGGCACCCCAACAGCGTTACCACTCACCCATCCGGCCGACAATATGTATTTATTGTAATTTATTTTGTTCTACACTCTCATTCGTGGAGGGGGTCGGATGGTGAAGGTCGGAGATCACCGGATTCCGACCAGCACTCTGAAAAAATCCTGGACTAGACACGGGACGCGAACCCGGGTCTTCCTGGTGGCACGCCAACAGCGTTACCACTCACCCATCCGGCCGACAATATGTATTTATTGTAATTTATTTTATTTTTTATAGCAATATTTCTTGTAGCAGAATTCTAGATGGATATTTTAGGAAGATATAAAAATAACTTGTACAGTATCTGAAATTTTGAGTTACACTATCAGATTATCATTTTGGTGAAAATATTTCAATGAAAATTAATAACTTTTATATAAAAAAAATTGATAATGTTTGATCTTCATAGGCTCTGGCACAATTTGATCTATTGGAACTAAAGCTATGATAACGATTTCCCCCATTTCCGCGGGAAAAATAGGCTACCCGAGTCAATATTGTCTCTGAGTTGGAGTATTTTGGAGTTGGCAATGAAAATAAATACTGTATTTAAACCCTTAATTGATAATGTTTGATCTTCATAGGCTCTGGCACAGTTCGATCTATTGGAACTAAAGCTATGATAACGATTTCACCCATTTCCGCGGGCAAAATAGGCTACCCGAGTCAATATTATCTCTGAGTTGGAGTATTTTGGAGTTGGCAATGAAAATAAATACTGTATTTAAACCCTTAAGAAGTCAAGCCTGCTCTGTTTAACCCCATCCTCAACCATCCGGTTGAATAATCATGGGTGCTGGCTAGCCAGTGATGGATTCTATAAATGGACTCCGCTAGATATAAAATATCCCACGAGGCTATGACGCCTTAATCAAACTAACCAAACCTTCACCATCCGGCCCCCCTCCACGGGTGTGGGTGCAGCCCGTGGTTGGAACTGGCCCAGTGGACTCCGCTAGATATAAAATATCCCACGAGGCTACGACGCCTTAATCAAACTAACCAAACCTAACCTCAATCCTTAAGTAGTTTATTGGAATTGAAGATGACATTATGACATCATATATCGAAAGATAACAAGAAATTGAGAGCTTATCAGTGATTTAATGTTAAAATCACATAACACAATTAAATACTGTATTTTTTAATTACTAGTCAGGGTTTCTCATATTATGATGAGGTAATGGACTGTTGCATAAAGATATATAAGGATGTGAAGGACATGCATGATGTGAGCAGGAGACAAATATTTAGAAAAATTTGTTTTTAGTTTATCAATGGAACTACAACAATTTATATTAATAACGAGTTCGTACATCCCACAAACGAGATGGACTGTTGCATAAAGATATATAAGGATGTGAAGGACATGCATGATTGTGAGCAGGAGACAAATATTTAGAAAAATTTGTTTAATGTTTATCAATGGAACTACAACAATTTATATTAATAACGAGTTCGTACATCCCACAAACGAATCTTGATTAATTTATGTCTCCAAAGATATTAACATAAATCTTTTCAGTTCTTGTTTGTTATAGATTCTAGTCAATGAAAGGTGTCAGTTCCAAAATCGAACCAATTTCAAATATCCTTGTAGCTCCAAACCAATTCAGTAATAAATTCTCATTGGCGGCCGGATGGCTGAGTAGTAACACATTGGCATGCCACACTGGAAGACTCGGGTTCGCGCCCGGGTCTGGTCCCGGATCGTTTTCGGGATACTGGGACCGGCCCAGTGATCCCCGTCCTTCATCATCCGGCCCCCTCCACTGGTGTGGGTGCAGCCTGTGGTTCGAACTGGCCCCGCCCCCTTAGTAATCTCCTTGATTGAAAAGGGGGCTTAAAAAATATGCAAAAAAAGAATAAAATAATTAAATAAATTCTCATTTATTCCTTTAGAACTGGTTAGGCCCACCAGTAATAATGTGAAAAAGCTATGAGTACTTTGGCCTCTTTCTAGGAAGTTTCAATGTAAGGTAATGAAAATAGCCAACTAGCTGCAAAACGCTCATTTATTTTTACTTTGGAGCAGGTTCACCAGAGTTAAAACAACTCATAGCTTATAGCAGTTACGCCATTACCAATTTACATGGTAAACGTTAAGCGGCTTAAATAACAAACCAGTTTAAGATTTTTGGCGTGAACAGAACCGATTTTTACACTGAACCAATTTAATTTCGAAAAAATGGTTCAGTCTAATACGTTTCTATGAAGGATCTTAATTCGGTTAATGACGATGAATGCTCTGTATGCGGTCCGCTACTTCACTTAATTCAACATGGAAGATGTAACTCGATGGGATCGTCCTATCGATGAACATGCACTAGACTAGTGATGGACAAACTACGGCTTGCGAGCCACCTGTGATCCATCACATCAATTTGTGCGGGCCCGCGATTCGTGCATTTTTTAAAACTTTTACCACAAAATACATGCACTAGACTAGTGATGGGCAAACTACGGCTTGCGAGCCACCTGTGATCAAATGCATCACATCAATTTGTGCGGGCCCGCGATTCGTGCATTTTTTAAAACTTTTACCATAAAAATGTTAAATAATATAAACAAACAACATAATTATTTAATTAAATTTAGATTTTGTATCCCAAAACGCACCTTTTAAAAAAATCTGGAGTGTGACCCACTCAACTTTCCAATATTTTTGAAATATAACCTATTAGGGCAACGGATTTTAAGCCCCTGATAGTGGTAGGGAGCGGCCGTGAAAATTCGTTGAAAACGGAACTCTGGTTCAGCATGATTGCAGTATTTTCCTCTACTATGAATACCTCATATATGAAAGTAAAAAATATTTTTTAGATGTGGCCAGCTAGAGACCTTACAGAAGTCCATGTGGCCCGCAGTCAGAAAAGTTTGCCCACCACTATTTATTTTTTAGATGTGGCCCGCTAGAGACCTTACAGAAGTCCATGTGGCCCGCAGTCAGAAAAGTTTGCCCACCACTATACTAGACGATATAAATAAGGAAAATAGTTTCAAGAAAAAAAACGGACAGAAAATTGGTCTGAGAATGAAGTTAGTGTACTTCCTGATTTCTGGAGAGAGAATATCGATAATTATGTCGAGCAAAACGAAACAATTTTGAGAAGTCACAAGAACTACATCTGTTAGATTTACATATTACCAATCAGAAGAAATTTATGCGATTTTACAATTAAGTAGAATATTCCAGTAAATCTTATATATTATTCCTTCAGTTTATTAAATTAATGTGTATTGTAAGAAACTATTAAAATTTAACTGTAATTTCACACAACATAATTTATAATGAGAAGTTTGAATTTACAAGGGTGCGATATAATTGTTTTAAGACGGTTATAAATAAATGTTTAATTTAACTCGCGTGAACAGCTAATTAATGTGGTTTGTTGAAAGCTGGTTTAAAATAAGTCGGTTGAAGAATTAATCCCGCTTAATTTGTATTGTATGAATTGGGTATTACATTAGAAATGGCTCGTTAGGATAAAAGTATCCATCCTTAATGTTAAAATTGATATTTATTGTTGGTGGTCCTGTTCTATTATAAGAAAGGAATGTATTTTTCGCTAACTGGCCAATTCCGATATAATGGATGAATATTTTGTCTGGCGAATTAGATCCAAAATAATAAATCACCGTTTTTGTGACAGCAAGCTATCTGCAAAGAAACAGACTGGAACTGTATTGCCAGCAGAAAAATAAACTCACCGCTTATCTTGATTAAACTAGTCCACTCATAATGAACATATCCATCTTGTAACAGATTATGTTATTCTAAACTGGTTAGGCCAGTCAGTTCTAATAACTAGTCCACTCATTATAAACATATCCATCTTGTAACAGATTATGTTATTCTAAACTGGTTAGGCCAGTCAGTTCTAATTTAAGTTGATTTAAGGGGAAAAAGATTAATAAATAAATCACTTAACAATTTATAAGAATCTGTTTTATAACATTATGAAAATTCAAAGTGATCAGAATAGAATCATTGTTAGGTCATTTTTGATAGTGTTAAATTCAAAATGATCAGAACTGATTGTTTGTTATTTCTCATCAATTTTAATAATCGCTCGCTTCTTTATCAGTAAAAAATGAGCAAATAAACCAAATAACAGAAGGAAAAAATATGCACTCCCGAAAATTTATTATCCACCCATATCTAAGTATAGCCATACCAATAACCAGTATAGATACCTATAGGTATAATTATAATGATCATCAGTGGTGGACTCACAAGCTACTTTTACACCACGATAATGCAATTGGAACCGAATTGGAGATAACGGTATACTCTAGTTGCTTTGCTAAAAGTTTTAAAGTTTTTGTGCTGAAATATTTTGATTTTGTGATTAAGATAAATCCCTCTGTAGTGCGATATATATGAATAATCATTATCAATAAATATAGCTCTTATTCATTAAATTTAAGAAATATTTTAACAAAAATTAATCAATATTTTACCGCATAACTGAATGTAGATATGTTGTTAATATTTACACATGTCGTGATAGACAAAACGGGATAGTACCCTATCAGAATTCCTCATATACTCGGAAAAAAACATAAGAAGGTGATCTGTTATGCTCATTGAAAAAAGATTTTGATTGATATATGTATTTATGAAAAGAATCATTGGCTGTTATTACCGAATATGTAATATAAGCTGTACATTAATAGAAACAATTTCGAGACATTTTTCCATTTTATCTATTAAAAACAAATAAAGAGAGAAATTTAAGATGAAAATTTAATAATAAAAATAATAATTTAAGTAGAAATAATTTCACTTATTTCAGTTAACATTTATAGAAGAAACGAATTTATGGGCAAATCGGCTATCTATGCGGAGGGCCGAGCGTTCTAAGGATCCAGATGTAAGATCTGTCCTTGTATGAAGGCATGGTTTGAAATCCCACTTCTGACACTGATTTTGCTGGAATTCTATTAATGCATTGAAGACTAACTTTGTTTTCGGAATTGAAGAATTCCATTAGGTGTTCCGGAATCGGCTATCTATGCGGACGGCCGAGCGTTCTAAGGAACCAGATGTAAGATCTGTCCTTGTATGAAGGCATGGTTTGGAATCCCACTTCTGACACTGATTTTGCTGGAATTTTATTAATGCATTGAAGACTAACTTTGTTTTCGGAATTGAAGAATTCCATTAGGTGTTCCGGAAATTATCTTGACTTTTAGTGGAGTGGAAACAGATATTTCTTCGGACAATTTGTTTGGTTATGATAAGTAGTACGTGGTGAGTTGATGAGGGCATTTTGCTATGGCTCGTTCGTCTAGAGCAGGGCTGTCCAATTATAATGAACCCGAGAGCCATAGCCGGGTTTACTAGAGATATGGAGGGCAGCAGTTACAAAAAAAGGGAAGGGGGCTTTGGTACTTAATACGCTATTGCCTCAACAAATGGAACGCATAAATATAACCCTTTTTGTAAACCTATTTTATTTCCAGATTAGCAATCCTTATTAAAAAACTATATTTACCAGATTGCATCCAATAAACATGTTAATAAAAGGTTATAAAATATAAACAGTTAAAAATTGTAAAATAAGTTGTATGTACTAATTTAATGTGATAAACGAGGCGGGCAGCAGCATTACAAGGGCAGGTTATTTACATCCATTCCTGTTGTAGCTATCCAGAGAATATGTAAAAGACAAGAATCTCCAATGCAGGTTATGAATAGATTCTTAACTATTTTCATGTTAGAAAATGCACCTTAAAAGAAATAAGTACTACCAAATGTTGACATTACTTTCCGACCAAAATCACAAAAGTTAGGAAAACGTTTATTAAACCAAGCAGTTAAACATGTGATTTGTTATGAAAAAGCCATTTTCCTACCGCTATTAATATACTTGATTTTCATATTCTGTTTTATGTTTTTTCTCACTCCTTTCACAAATACAATGAATTCATAATAAAATAAAAATTAAATTAAATTACAGTAAACAGTAAAATAAAATTAAAACACAATCCCACAACAACTGTCACACCATCACTAAAATGGTTAGTGTTAGAAACCAAAAAATAATTAATATAGAGTCACAATTCAAAACTTTAAACTGAAATAGCTAAAACTAAAATTGGCATGATTGAAAGTCTTATAAAAATGTGATGTCATTGATAGCTTATTGATCATTAAATAATTACTAATAATTAAGAAAAGTAATTAATTGGGTAAATATAATTCAATTTAAAGATTCTTTTAATTAATCTCTCAAAAAAAAGTAATAAATAAAAGTGAAAAAATATTAAACAGAATATTATATCACAAATTGTGAAAGCATTGTGGGCTGCACAAAATGCCTTGGCAGACCGCCTATTGGACAGCCCTGGTCTAGAGGTATGATTCTGGCATTGGGTGAGAGAGGTCTGGATTCAATTCCTAGACGAGCCTGTGAATGTTTCTGTAATATTATATCACAAATTGTGAAAGCATTGTGGGCCGCACAAAATGCCTTGGCAGGCCGCCTATTGGACAGCCCTGGTCTAGAGGTATGATACTGGCATTGGGTGAGAGAGGTCTGGATTCAATTCCTAGACGAGCCTGTGAATGTTTCTGAAAATTATTCATTGAATGTTAAGCATGTTTACTACGTTTGGCGGGCCTTTCTGAAAAATCGGGAGTAATTAGATAAAATTTTTACTCGGCTGTCGTTTGCCTTTCTAATCGGCCATATTAGTACAGTAATGAGTGAGAATAAAACATAATTTAACTCGTTGAATACATTTCTCCAATTTGCAAGTTAATGAGGTGTTAGATACCTTTTTAATATAATGTAAAGCTTTATAATACTGAGGATAATATCGTTATATTTAAGTCCCCATGCATGTTTACTACGTTTGGCGGACCTCTCCGAAAAATTGGGAGTAATCAGATAAAATTTTTACTCGGCTGTCGTTTGCCTTTCTAATCGGACATATTAGTACAGTAATGAGTGAGAATAAAAAAAAATTTAACTCGTTGAATACATTTCTCCAATTTGCAAGTTAATTAGGTGTTAGATACTTTTTTAATATAATGTAAAGCTTTATAATACTGAGGATAATATCGTTATATTTAAGTCCCCGTTTAACACGTTGGATGCATTCCATAAAAACAGGCGTGTCAAATTCATTTTAATTCAAGGGCCATTTAATGAGCCTGTAAGATTGCCATGGGCCACATCATATTTAATTTTTTTTAAATTACATTTTAGAGTAAAGATTTAGAAATATAGATAGGATAATTAAAAACATTGTGTAAGGACCACATCATATTTAAATTTTTTAAAATTACATTTTAGAGTAAAGATTTCAGAAATATAGATATATAATTAAAACATTGTATAATCAAATGAACATATTCAAGGCCACAGAGAGAAATTTTTGGGCCCATGACAAATCTGTGGTCTGGACTCCATTTAAAAAAGTGCATCACTTTGCTTTAATAAAAATCTTTCATGAGATTCTCATGATGATGATTTCAGTAACGCAATTAACCTATACTTTTCCTATTTGGTGTAACACAGCTTTCCACCAAGTTGGTACGAAACAATAGAATATTCAAATGCCCACTATGGGCTACTTATACCCGTGGTGAGATTAGCTGTCAGGTGAAGGATGTGGTTCAACATGCAGATCCAGATCCGTTCTGAAAATCTTTGTAAGTATGTGACCTGGGAACTAAACCTGGATACACCAGGCACAGCACGCTTCTACCGCGGCCGTCCATCCTAAAATTGAATTTTTGAACTGCTTAATAAATAACTTTGTACTTATCAAATGATGTTATACAAAAAATATTTTGGCACAACTGTTTTGGGTGGTAGACAGTGCCCTCTGGCAGCGGCCTGCGAACAATTGGATACGTTATGTGACACATTGTATTGTGATATTATGATGTGCCCCATAACGTTAGTTATGTGACACATCGAGGCCCGACGATCGGGCCCTCTGTGAAGCCGGGCCCGTGACAAAATTCTCGGATGTCACCCCCTCTCCACGGCTCTGAACATATTGCAAAAATATATAATTACTACATAATTGCTTTTGAAGCCAGGCCCGTGACAAAATTCTCAGATATCACCCCCTCTCCACGGCTCTGAACATATTGCAAAAATATATAATTACTACATAATTGCTTTTAATAATGTATGTGTTTTTAACTTAATTTCTCGCAATGAATCTACATTAAAAGTCAGATTTTCTATACAAAAACAAAAGTTTTCATTGAAATTTTATAAATTCAAATATTCATACCTACTTACATTTTTTAGATAAGTTAATAACACAACAAATAAATCTTTAACAAGCTCATTAGCACGTCCTTTATAGACGTCCTTCAAATAGGAATTGTTTGGAAGTTGATTATTGTATTTGGATATCCAAAAAAAAATACAGGTTCTCATTTATAACTTTTTGGTATTTGGTAAGAAATTTCGCACAAAACGATGTAGTCCTTGTAGGAAAGCACTTAGTGTGTGTCACCAAGGAATTGTTTGGAAGTTGATTATTGTATTTGGATATCCAAAAAAAAAAATACAGGTTCTCATTTATAACTTTTTGTTATTTGGTAAGAAATTTCGCACAAAACGATGTAGTCCTTGTAGTAAAGCACTTAGTGTGTGTCACCAATTCGAAAGCCATCTGTACGTATATGTCCAACAAAGCCAATCGAAAAACTTGTACAACAAATTTCGTTAAAATCAAACAAGTGCATCACTTTATATGACATAGCAATGAAGCGACAATTACTTCCTATTATCTCCTAACATATTGTTCTCATTTTCATTTTAGAAGCGTTGGGGGCCATAAAAAATCACTTCGAGGGCCGCCAGTTTGACACCTGTGCATAAAAACAAAGCTCTAGATGAAACAGCATTAAAGTGTATCATCTTAACATGTAAATAATGAAGATAGATGAAACAAGACAACGAATAAAAAATATATGTATATAGTTTAATCATATTTTGTAACATGAGTTAATTATAGACATATTTTATTGCCAATATCGATTTTTATTCATAAAGCATTCATGAAAAATCACAAATATTCGAGTAAATAATTTGTGTTTGTGATGATGATGGTTCATCCTCATTTGATACAAGACGGCATAGTTGTATCAAAGGAACAAAGTCGTGCGATTTTCGATTTATGTGCGTATAAACGATTTGAAAAACTGGGAAAAATTAAATCAATAAAAATATAGAATTAAAAAAAAACAGCGTTAAACGGAACAAAGTGAAGCGAGATTTTATTGTACATTTTTTATTAGAAATTTCAGAAAATAAATAGAAACTTAACTAGAATCATTTCCGAAATTCCTATTGCATAATTGAGTATAATTCGATTCGATCAATAGATGTAATTTTATAAATTATCTAAATTTTAATATACTCAAAATTTCTAAATATAATTATAAAATATGTATTTAAACACAAACATTAAAATGCTATCCCGAAGATATAGTCAAAGGGACACAACAAACTGTCAATCATTTATTGAAAAATAAATAAATAATACACTGAAATTAATTGCATAGTTGTATCAAAGGAACAAAGTCGTGCGATTTTTTGATTTATGTGCTTATAACGATTTGAAAAACTGGGAAAAATTAAATCAATAAAAATATAGAATTAAAAAAAAACTATTAGGATTCTTTTAATCTCTCAAAAAAAAGTAATAAATAAAAGTGAAAAAATATTAAAAAGTAATATTATATCACAAATTGTGAAAGCCTCACGGCTGCACAAAATGGCTTGGAGGGCTGCATGCGGCCCAGGGGCCGCCTTTTGGACAGCCCTGATTTAGATGCACTTTTATACAGATGGACTACTGCCGTAAGCACAAATCAAGAATGAAAGTTATTTACATAACATGTTAGTAAAACTATGGCAGCCAAAGGATATGCTACTTTCACTTCTCTTTCCATCATTTTGATTTTTCCAATTTCATAATTTCAACTACAAATCCAATCATACTATATGATATACATGGTATTTCAAACCATGTATATCATATAGTACAATTGTACATGGTTACAATAGTTATATACATGGTTTGAAATACCTATTTATGAATGTTTAGCATTTATTTTTTTGTAATTAATGTTTATATTTTTGAAATTTTTGATACTTCATTTCTAAAAAGTTCATAAATCCAGGAACTGGTTAAGTAAGAATTTGTAAACTGAGAACTATTTGTAATCAGTATTAATTTAGACTATAACATATATCCTTACCTCTCTTCACGTTCAGTAAAGCACCTGGGACGTCCAGTTCTTGCTTTGTTAATGAGTAGATTTGTCTCCAGATATTTTGAAATTATATTATGAATAGTGGATTTACTAATATTTACCATTGTACTTATATATCTTATAGAATTCTCACTATTCCAGTGATGGATAATAATTTTTCTTATATATAATGCTATCTTAACGAGTACAGTAGATTTGTCTCCCAATATTTTGAAATTATATTATGAATAGTGGATTTACTCATATTTACCATTCTACTTATATTTCTTATAGAATTCCCACTATTCCAGTGATGGATAATAATTTTTCTTATATCTAATGCTATCTCACATTTTTTCCGACCCATACTGAAAGATTGGTTGAAATCACCTTAAAATAAACTTCTCCAATTTCAGATCTCTTACATTGTACACTTTAAATGACAATTCTGCCAAATTATGACTATATCTTGGACTTTTCCCTCTATGTCCCAAGACTTTTTTGAGCGTGATTTTTCACTTTGAACACAAGATGTGTGATATTTCTTATTTCTATATCCCAAGACTTTTTTGAGCGTGATTTTTCACTTTGAACACAAGATGTGTGATATTTCTTATTTATTTCATATTATTTTTCTTGAATTTTTAGATTAAAAACTTTGTTTTAGTTCTATATAGTGACTGTAGTGAAAACAGTATTAATTTCAGTGTATTATTTATTTATTTTTCAATAAATGATTGACAATTTGTTGTGTCCCAATACTTTTTTGATTGACTGTAGGTAAATCATCGAAATTAATTTAATTTTCATAAATTTTTAAACAATATTTTATATTGTTTCGACATTAACAATATTGTTTAACTTTGGATAAATTTCTTCGATTCGTAAGTAGTGTTTCTATAGAATTATTTGTTTGACATTGTTTAAAATGAGTAATTTTACTTTATATTAAATATAAATATGTACAGAAATATACCGATTTGCATAAATCGTTTTAATGAGATAACCGAGAACCTTTTTTATAGAAATTGTTATAGTAAAAATATAAGTAGTAATCGGATTTTTAGTAGTTTCAGCAGAAATGAGATGGATTTTATCTTGTATTTTAATTATGATTATTAATTTAAATAGATCTATAGATATCTTAAATGTCGAACAACTGAATTTAAAACCAAAGTCAGCATTTTAGTAGCTTGAATTTAAAGATCTTTAAACAAGAACTACCTGAAGCTCTTTTCAACACTTATCCTAATTAGATATCTGTTGAGTGTTACTACAAAAATTCTGACTACATAATCAATGTCAAAATTCATTTCGAATTTATCCTACAGTAAGGTATTTCCCTGTGCCGTCGCTTAATGTCGTTGATATCTTATTCTATGTTCTAATCGGACAACAATTAGCATGGCGTTGTTAAAAAAGAATGAATAAATCATTGTCGGAATAAATCGACGTTATATTTGATGTTTACTGTATAATGTTGCATAGGAAGAAGCAGTGCATAAGTTATCCCATGTAATGTAGTGGTTAGGATTCCTGGCTCTCATCCAGGGGCCCGGATTCACTTCCTGATAGGGGAAATATATTTTTTTCCTCTTTTTCACCTGTTATGTTATAAAATCCCAATGATTATTTCTTTTCTCTCATTCGTCTTTTACAACTATTTCTTCTAGTGCGGATTTCAGTTAATACAGTTTCGTTTGAAGACGTGACGACCGATAACATCCTGCTAAATTACATATGCTGACAAAATCTAGCAAGGATATTTATTCCTTTTTCTCGCATTTCCGCTCAAATGTTTTAATCGAGTGGATCAAGTGACACTATATCGTTCAAATATTTTCGGAATATTCAATTCGCATAAAATAATTACGTGCCGAACATTCCTAAAACTATATTTACGGAGAAAATCGTTCGATCTATGGAAGAAATGTCATCCAGTAAACTCACTTCGCTTGTTTAACAATAAGAAATAATGCGTAAAATAGTCATCTACACATAAATTCCTTCGATTACTAATAATCGAAAATCGTTTCAGTCGAGCCAAAACAAGCAAACACTTCCCACGCCTGGAATACCGGATGAAAGGCAGTTATCTTAACCACTAAATCGAGCCAAAAATAAAAAATAAACAAGCAAACACTTCCCACGCCTGGAATACCGGATGAAAGGCAGTTATCTTAACCACTAGACCATCATGGAAAGGACAGCATTATTATATGTATTAAATTATTTATAATAATAACTAATTAACTAAATATTATATTTTAATTGAATTTACAAAATTTGGATGAATTTTACAAAAATATTCAAATATGATATTGTTGCTTAGTTCTTCCTCAAAGTTCATATATTGTTTCTCTGTAAGAATAACCAATCGGAAAATTGAACATATACACGATCATAGAAATCTTCTGCAGGTGAGAAAAACGGAAGTATTTTCTATAAATTATTGATAAAAGAAAAAAACAGGTTTCCAAATAAAGAAGCAAATGATTGAATTTCCACTTTGGAGGATCCAGGTTCAATTGCCGGGTCCCATATTCCCAAAGATTTTTAAGAAATATCCCAGGCCTTGCTCATTGAATTCCATCTTCGGCTTGACGGTTGATCTAACAAGAATGAAGTAGTTAAAGTACCTTCAAAGTTACGATATTTCGAAATAGAAAGCAATTATCCGTGATGACACAATCATGGATCCATTAAATGTCTCACGTTTAGTAATCTCTAATTAGAAACTAACATAAAAGTGCAAAAAGGGAAAGTAAACATGCACATCTTAAATACAATAATTCTATATTCAAAACGTACATTTCCTTATTTTTAACAATACTGAACGGTGGAATGAAAAACACAAGATCTGTAATTTACCATTTGATGGAAATTAAAATGATATTATAAATTTTTAAGTGTACAAGATCAATATGACTAATATTTGTTATTTCGTTTTATATATTATACAGTATATAAATTTATACAAACACCACTTACAGTTACAACTTGAACAAGATACCAAATAAAAAACGCAATATTTGAAAATTAAAAAAGAAAAAAAAAATACAAAGTAGCAATATTTCCAAATAGGGGGCAGCGATGATTACTACAATTTTTACATAACAATATTTGAAAATTAAAAAAAAAAAAGAATACAAAGTAGCAATATTTCCAAATAGGGGGCAGCGATGATTACTACAATTTTTACATAATAAATAAGGCAACAGATTTTCAATTTTGTAATGAAATTTTAGTATTATTATTATATTAAGCATGGTTTTAAATTAATTTTTCTCAGATTACAATTTATTTTTTTGAATTTATTAAAAATATTGCTGCTCCCAAATTGCGGCGCTACCACCCAAATGCCTAGGTTCGCTTAATTATAGAATCCGAAGTTGTTAATACATAATAGTATGCTGTAAATTATCTAATTAATTTTTAACCTCAAAATTTATATCCGGTATACTCCTAATTATTTATTATGGATCAGGTGCTTATACGGTGTCAGAATGGAGACGAGTTATTCATTTCTAGATCCATTTTGGCATCAAAATGTTTTATGCTTCATTCGAAAATAGAATATGTTCCAAATATTGGATATCCCGTACTTAATTTAGATGTTCCAAGGGGTTATGTGAATCAAATAATAGAGTAAGTTAAATTTATCAACATTATATCGTATATAGTTAATAGTACATTTATTGTAGAATTAAAATTTTCCTTATTATATTAGAAATGACAATTCAAATTATGTTCATTTAATAGACTTATTTTATATTCTTGATTCCTACACAGATTAATGGAAAGTTTTATGGAATAATCCTCTATTGAATTCTATCGAGAATGCATTTCAAATGCATATTCTAAATCAAACTTATTAAATCGAAGGAAAAAATATTTAAAGTACCAAAAATATTATTTAATCTAAATAACTTTTATAAATTATCGAATATTTAAAAATATTATATAATTTTTATTTTTAAGTTAATATTTATCTCAGAAAAATACTAACAACAATTTTTGAAAATATTTTTCGTATAAAAAAACTTTTACGTAAATTGTTTGTCACGAAATTAAAGAATAAGTTTCGTGAAATTAAAAAATTTAATAAAGTAAAATAGTTTAAGCTTCTTACTAAGTATTCGCAAAGTAGATAGAGAAAGAAATCACCTAAGATTGTGATATTAGTATAATCTTGTATAACATTATATACGCACAGAGAATTCTTTCTCGATAATAATCTACTATACTATACAATCCGTACTCTATAGTATAGAGCAATTTATCTGATCCACCAAATTCGGTGAATGAATTATTCCTCTGTGGAAAAGTTTCCAAATCTGATATATAAAATTTTTCAAAGACTTTGACTATTAATATTTATTATGCTTTATTAATATATGAAACTTTGTTCTTTAAATGAATATAGAAATCCGTTTATTATAGTTTTTATACGAAATTTTTCTTTTTTTCACCAATTGGCAGTATGTAATACGCAAAATAATTGTAAATAAGTTGAATCATTCATCAAAACAGTTTTCTAATTCAAATAACGTTATGCGATATTTCAGAATATAATATAATTTTTATTAATAATTAACTAATTACTATATCTCTCAAAATTAGAAATGTGTATATATTTCCTTAAATTAGCTTCGGTACAGAAAATGTAAAATTATTAAGTGAAGAACTCAAAGCTGTTAATCGCAGATTAGTTGAGACAGATGAGACACTTCGGTTATTCTAAAGTGCTGCCACTATTGGCAGTACCTGGCGTTACCATGGGCGTTATTCATTTCACCTTTGTTGTAGAAACTGGAAGGTCGGTTATTATTGTTTCTACCAATCTTATTGCAGTTTTATTACAAAAACTTTATAATTAAAACTTTCAGTAGATTAAAACATCATATTTATTAATAATTCAGTTCATTTCAAGTACTCCCCATAGAGGCGCTTCGTTCGTTTCTTGTATACAACGGAGTCTATGAGTGTCCCCCATCTGTCTCAACTAAACTGTGACTGTTAATAATTTAGATTAGTAATTTGTTATGATTTACATTATCTGTTTGTTTTGATTTTTATATTTGATAATAGTTTGATAGTATCGTACTAATCGAAGTCAAAATTAATATATATTTTTATTATTTAAATTTATAACACGTTTATTTTGTTATAATTTTTTGAAGATATAACAATCGGAAGGAAAAAAAATATGATGAGCCGAAAGAAATATTAAGGCAAATATGGGTCAACTTCTCAATTTTCCCTCTATCGAGAAAATTGAGAAGTTTTCTGAGAAAAACCAAAATTCGTTTAAGAAATTATATTTCAGTTTTAATTGTCTCATTACATTACGTTTATACCTATCATAATGTGATATGCAATTTAATTCAGAAAATATTTACTTTTACAGTAAAAATTATCTTTTACATAAATATAAATATAGATTGAGAAATTAAATTAATAAAGTTAAATTGAAAACATATTCCATCAATTCCATCAAAATCAATAAACGATATAATTTAGTTTTATATCCTATATCAATTCAATACACCTCGCCCTCGATTTGCACGGCACTCAATTTACACGGTTTCGCTTTTACACTGTTTTTAAACGAAAACCAAAAATTTTTTTTTTTATTTTGTTTGTTTTGCATTATGCCATTTATAAATTACGAGTTCGTAGAGATTAATGAAGAGTGAATACAGCTATTTTTCGTATAGTCCAATATATTTACACATAAAACAATCTTCTTTCACTATAACTATTATCTCATACAACACTAATCTATGTGCTTAATTTAGAATAACGCACAATTCTTCTTAGTCCACTCTCGCTTTTACAATTTATCGCTCACTATTAACTTTTAATGTCCAAGTCTCGCAATTCAACTAAACTTAACTCACGTTTGAAACTCGCCTATTTATGTTTGAATGCTTTTATTGTTTTTATTTGTACGGACTTGCACTTGCCTATTTATGTTTGAATGCTTTTATTGTTTTTATTTGTACGGAATATTGTTATTGTTTTTTTTGTACCATATTCAATGTTAATTAATATTTGTTTTCATTTTCAAAAATAAATTTTGGTACCGATTCGATGTTAATAGTTTAATTTCATTTTCAAAAATAAATTGAAAAAGTATAAGCATTAATTTGTGTCTAGAAATTAATGAACCAATCTCCATTTTTTCCTTTAATCCCTCTCATTTTGTACCGTTAAAAAAGAACATATCCTCAACTTTACATTATCTTCTTTAGATCGATTTACAGTGTTTATAGTTTAATTGAACATATCCTTCCCTTTAATCCCTCTCATTTTGTACCGTTATAAAGAACATATCCTCAACTTTACATTATCTTCTTTAGATCGATTTACACTGTTTATAGTTTAATTGAACATATCCTTCTATTTTGTATGAATTCTGCGGTTTATAGCAGTTTCGGTTTGCACAATTTTTCCAGGAACGTATCTACTGTGTAAATGGTTTCGGTTTGCACAATTTTTCCAGGAATGTATCTACCTTGTAAATCGAGGGCTGAGTGTATGATTCTGGTTTGCACGATTTTTCCAGGAACGTATCTACCGTGTAAATCGATTTAGTTTGCACGATTTTTTACAGGAACGTATCTAATGTGTAAATCGAGGGCTGAATGTAATTGCAAGTTAAATATCTAGCATTAAAATATCCTAAAATATACTCAGAAATACAATGTTTTCTAGAAGAAGTGTATGGATTTTGTTTGTTTGAATTTTCCTGTGGTTTTATTCACGAAAATAACAAAGTAATACTAATGAGAAGAAGCGACACTTAGGTCGGTCTCTTTAGTTGTCGAAGCAAAATAATCAACCAATCAGAACTGCGATTGTCACTGACGACGGTAGCGTCGAAGTGGCGAGAAAGTGATAAGGCAAACAAGCAGATGATGAAAATGAAATAGAATACTTATAAAATTCGGAATCGGCTTCAAATTTTTTCCATCAGAAGAAATAGAATTAATATCAGTGGAGGTTAAAACAATAACATGAAGTTTAATTGATAATTATTTTTGAATTTTTAAATATTGTAGATGTTTAAATGTTGGATAATATAAGACTATTATTCAGTAATAAAAATTGAAATAATTTAAAAATTTAACTAATTTATAGGCACCAAATTACTTGTTGTTTTAATGTAGTTAATGTTTTATTGAATGAATTAAAACTAGTAATATTATATATATTTCTGTGGGTCAGAGGTATAGGACATTTACTACATTTTACAAGAGAGCAGTTTGATGATGTTTTACGTTGTTCTCCCTTATATATCTTGCCTATTAATAGCATTATCGCAACGAAACTTTGTCTGTTTACTCTTTCCTCATTACGTGTCATGTCGCTTCACATGTAATGTACTTTTTTTCAGTGATTTTATTGATATATAATGGACATGTTGTTGTATATCTCTCATAAACATGTTGCGTTATATGACATAGTGTTCGTGATATTTAAAGATTAATATTAAAAAAATTTAACTAATTTATAGGCACCAAATTAGTTGTTTTAATCTAGTTAATGTTTTATTGAATGAATTAAAACTAGTAATATTATATATATATATTTCTGTGGGTCAGAGGTATAGGACACTGTCGCTTTTACATTTTACAGGAGAGCAGTTTGATGATGTTTTACAAATTCTCCCTTATATATTTTGCCTATTAATAGCATTATTGCAACGAAACTTTTGTCTGTTTTCTCTTTCCGCATTACGTGTCATGTCGCTTCACATGTAATGTACTTTTTTTTCAGTGATTTTATTGATATATAATGGAAATGTTGTATACCTCTCATAAACATGTTGCGTTATATGACATAGTGTTCGTGATATTTAAAGATTAATATTACTCAACCACATTAAATTTATTGTAAAAACATGTTACATGAACAGAACATTACGCACATTGTGATATAACTTTCTGTAAGAAAATAAATGTCACATTTGGTCCTGAATCCCTTCTATGTTCTGGATAGTCTGTTTTATTTGTATTACTTGTATGATCTAAATTTTTATAAAATGCATGAAGGGAAGATATGGCAAACTGAAGGGAGATATGGCAATAGCGCCATTAAATCAATATATTTCTGCAGAGAAATAGTTATTGGGACATCTGAGAGTTGGTTCAAATCTGTTGGAAATGTAAGTCCATGTCTGCGGAACCTAACGAAGTCATCCTGCTGGTGGTCATCTTCAAAAAATGTTTTGAAATACAGAATTCCCTTGTTTTGCTGTTTAACATGTAATTACACACACTTCGATAGAAGAAATGGCCGTTCCCCAATATCCATTTTCCTATGAACAATGGGAGGCCTTGCAGAGTCTTTTGAGGCATACAGTGAATTGAAACTTTTAAAATCTTGAAGTTACATATAGCAATTGCAGAGTCTTTTGAGGCATACAATGAATTGAAACTTTTAAAATCTTGAAGTTACATATTATGAACAAAGTACTTTGGAAAACTGACTGGACTGTAACGTAGTTCATGCAAACTCCATCAGACAGTGGTGAAGTATACAACGCTATGTCCAGATGGTGTTGTATACCTCTAAGTAAAAGTGGACTTGGTGTTATTTAAAAGCACCGTAACTCCACCAATTATTGATGTAGCACCAGTGTTGTATATCTGTGGGTAGAGGACGAGAAACCCATATGATTGTGCCAATAATTCATTTTGGCCGCAAATGGACATAGTGTCCCATATCTTCGACCCACAGATTTATGTTTAAAAGTGAGAAACTTTCAAATGTTTCAGTGATTTTTTTTAATGTGACTTAAATTCCCTGTTTTTTAACTTCAATGAAATGCCAGACAAGTACTGAGATGAATTTCGGATTAATTCTTCAAATGATTTGATGACTGGCTTCATTTTTGTGTTTTCTTCGAAATCCTATTCAGTGTTTGTAGAAGAGTTTTCTTATCTCTTTGTAAACATTTAATTTTTTCTTTTAACTTATTAAAGTGTCCTATATCTCCGACCCACAGATTTATGTTTAAAAGTGAGAAACTTTCAAACGTTTCAGTGATTTTTTTTAATGTGACTTAAATTCCCTGTTTTTAAACTTCAATGAAATGCCAGACAAGTACTGAGATGAATTTTGGATTAATTCTTCAATGATTTGATTACTAGCTTCATTTTTGTGTTTTCTTTGAAATCCTATTCAGTGTTTGTAGAAGAGTTTTCTTATCTCTTTGTAATCATTTAATTTTTTCTTTTAACTTATTAATGTGTTCATTTTCTGGTCTGTTACTATGCATGTCTTTATTCACTAATCCTGGTAATATGGAAGTATCATTTAATTCCGATGGAAATAACACACGTTTGCTCACTTTCTTCAACAGCTGAAGATTCTTTAATAATAG
Source organism: Olivierus martensii (assembly GCA_000484575.1). Taxonomy (NCBI): domain Eukaryota; kingdom Metazoa; phylum Arthropoda; class Arachnida; order Scorpiones; family Buthidae; genus Olivierus; species Olivierus martensii. The sequence continues at coordinate 38,729 of AYEL01083858.1, forward strand.
CATAAGGTTTTTGAATCACAACGTCTGGTTTATTTGATCCACCTAAGTAATAATAATACTTTTCAATTGTTAGGCAGTTTCAATACATGCGATTTTAAATGATAATATACTGGATTAATTTAGCTTCTCATTTTTTTATTAAATTAAATGTTGAAGATTCTTTAATAATAGCATAAGGTTTTTCAATTACAACGTCTGGTTTATTTGATCCACCTAAGTAATAATCATACTTTTCAATTGTTAGGCAGTTTCAATACATGTGATTTTAAATGATAATATACTGGATTAATTTAGCTTCTCATTTTTTTATTAAATTAAATTATTTCATTAAATAAATTACATTATTATTCCTTATTAAATGTTACGTTGAGATTCAATGAATTTCATTTAAATCCAAAATCAATTTCAATAAATGGATAAAATTAAATCTCAAGTTATCTTTTGTATTTTTATATAAATTATAAAAACCTATTAAACTGTGTTACTTACAGATTTTCCTATTATTGCTGTGATATTTTTCAGCTCTGTGCTCTCTCTGAATTTTTGAAAATTTGTTTTGGAGGATTGGAAATGCTGAACAGAGTTGGCACTGCATTCCAGTTCAACCTCTTCTTTTGCATAGAATTTGTGAATTGCGATTCCTCAAAATGATCAGAACACAGATGGCAATTATTATACAAGTATTCTGATTTTTTTTTCGGAAGATCTTCACGGCTGCTATTGACTACCCACTGTTTACATCTTAAAAATTAAGAAATTTTTATATTTAGTAAACATTTTTTTAATTTACACAGAAATCAGAAAATTTGTTGTACCAACCTTCGTGGATCTTTAGGAAATCTAAGAAGTTTTATATTTAGTAAAAATTTTTTTGAATTTACACAGAAATCAGAAAATTTGTTGTACCAACCTTCGTGGATCTTTAGGAAATCTATACATCGGAAGTTTGTAATTGTCTGTTATTTTTACAGCCTATTGCAGCACAATAATCCCCATAAGTTTTTCTGGAAATTTTAGTCAATACTAAAAAGAAATGGAATCAAGAAAAATGATTTAGTTCTGTTATTTTCTCTCGCTGTTATTTCGTTCTGATAGTTGTTAGTCACTTACTGGCCACCAGGGGTTATATACGCACGCGCAGATGGGCAAGCCTCACTCAACAGCCTGAGTGTCGCTTCCTTGTCATTACTCTTCTTTGATCTTATTCTGTTATTTGAGTGACAAGAGTGACACGAAATAAATATATTAATTCTTAATTTCAAGTAATCAAAAATTATTAAATAAGGGCTACTTTCTGATAAGCATATGCATTTAATAACTCATAACTTTTTTATTTTATATTTCTTTAGATATCTAGAAAAAAATAAAGCTTTGTTGACTTCGGTTCCTAACGCACTGGAAATTTATCATTTAAGCAAAAAGTATGAAATAGAAGAATTAAAGATTATATGTAAGGAGTTTTTGAATAACAACATCAATTATCAAAACGTCTGCAGCGTCCACGACATTGCTCAAAAATATAGCCTTCGAGATATACAATATGATTGCTGGAATTTATTTGATTCAGAATATAGAGAGATATTTCAACAAGACGATTTTATACAATGCAAAGAAGAAACAATTCTTACGTTCGTTTCTCGAGGTAAATATACATCTTTAACCGAATACGATCTTTTTCGAGCTGTTTATAAATGGGTCCTGAAAAAAGTCTTTAATCAAGAATCAATCGATTCAAAGGTAGTGATGCGAAACGAAGATCGGCGTTTAAAATTTCGGATAATCATGGATCGATTTCTTCCGATGATCAGATTTCTCGTAATGAGTGGAGAAGAATTAGAAAACGAAGTCTTTCGGTTGAATTTCTTAACTGCTGATGAAAGAGAAGCAATTAGATCGAAAGTGATAAATCCACCAATCTCTCTGGTAATCTCTTCCGGTAATACTAAAAGGACTGAAGTGAACGATTCAGATTTATTTGAGTATAAAAGGCGCCATAATTTAGGACATGAAAATAGGAGTCGGTGGTCTTTATGTTCAGACTTCCATTGTGAATTATTTGTTAAATATAATTGCTTACTTATTTCTGTAAAACTTCCGATAAAGATTTTTCCTTCAGATTCAGCAAGTATAGGACTGACCTTGCAAATCTATTCCGAATCTGAACAAACTCCGTTCAACATTCAACAATTGGATTGTAACCAAGAGGGACATGTTCAGTTAAAAGAAATAATATTACTGCAACAGAAAACGACAACTCGGCTAAGTATTAACATTCGAAGAGTTTCTTTTACGCAGAAAGTATTTATCGATCCAGAAAGAGACTATTTTATGACTGATGAACAGCGTCAAAAATTAACAAGAAGAAAACGAGTTAGTAGTCAAAAATTATGGAATAAGCTATATTTTAAAGTCAATCTGTTTTTTTAAATTCACAGAAATACAGTTTTAAATGCAATAAAACTCTTTTATAAGAAATAAAAGAAAATAAAATAGTTTTATTATAAAAAGTAAGAATTTTCCATTACTCTGTTATTGAATCATGCGGTATTTATAATTATTTAATAATATAACATTCCTTCCTGTACATATCCTATAATATATTCTTGAATATATGTAACCTTGATTTTTTGTTTGAGACAAGATCATATAATAATTATCCTATAGCGATAAAGTTTAACTGTTATTATCTATCTTAGTGATGAGCAATCTATGGCCCGTCAAAACGATTTGTGCGGCCCGCGGTTCATGCACGAGTGTAAGAATTTTTAAAACCTTCACAAAATTATTAAAGTGCATAAACAAGCAACATAATTACATTTAATTAAATTTAAGTTTTGTACGCTAAAACTCCCCCTATAATATCGAAAATTTGAGTGGAGTGTGTTCCACTCAACTTTTCGATATTTTTGAACGTATAACCCAGTGCGGTAACGGATTTTAAGCAAATGGTGGTGGTTGAGAGCGGCCGTAAAAATTCGTTGAAAACGGAACGTTGGTTTTCGGCATAATAGCAGTATATTCCTCTACTATGAATACCTCGTGTATGAAAGTAAAAATATTTTTTACATGCGGCCCGCTAGAGAGAGAAGTCCATGTGGCTCACGGTCAAAAATGTTTGCCGACCACTAATCTTAGTAATAATTTTATACAAATATCGAGTTATAAGATCATACGAGAATTTACATCGACCATTACAAAAGCGTCGCGTCTGAACAACACACACAACTTTGACAATATCTTAAAAGTGCAATAATTCTTAGGATAACTTCATATTAGGAGATACTTTTTGATAAGTATGAAGAATATTGATTTAAAGTTTATATTAAATAAACGATATTTTTGACACATTGAAAAATTTATTGAGAAAAACCCTGATAACATCTTGCTTCACAAATATTGTTACCTGGAGCATGTGCAGATCAATTCCTTGGGATAACTGCGTATTAGGCTGTTCTGGTCTCATAAAACGTTCAATTTTATTGTTTCATGTTCTACTATATATTTTGTTTATTAACTCCTTTTTCTTGCATATTACAGGGTTCGCAACAACGTCAGAAAACAAACGGACGATTATTCAAAAGAAATGATCGAAATTATGCAAAGCTATCATTTTCATATAAACCTTTTTTATTTAATAAAAAGCATTTTGTCATATTAAATAACAAAATGTGTGCTTTGTTATTTTGAACAAAAATATAAAGTGATGTAAGTCACAAATTGTTATTAAGTATGTGGGGACCGAGGACGTTAATGAGACAGGCGTTAAGCCTAAATACGATAAACGTCAGGTTCTGAC
>AYEL01083863.1:0-37728 GCA_000484575.1 Olivierus martensii
TCTGAAATAAATTAAATATTATTTAAATGCAACATTTATGTAGTCTCGATGCACCGAATGCAAACTGAACTCTGGAGCCGGGGAACAATCAACATTTTTCGATCGAAAAAGACAGAAATTAAAGTCAAATAACAAAAAGAAGTATATAAACATAAATAGAAAGTAAACTACGAAATTTAAAGCAACTTTATAAAAAGATTGGGATTTAGTTTTCTAAAAGACGCAATTAAAGATTTGAAGTGAGAGGAGTTGAGTTTAGGTTTTCTAAAAGACGCAATTAAAGATTCGAAGCGAGAGAAAATAGTAACCGATTAAAGATTCAAAGCAAGAGAAAATAGTAACGGCGACACTTCTGGAATTAAAGATTCGAGACGAGAGAAAATATTAATGGCGAATTCTGACGCGGGAATTCGCACATGCACAGAAACATGGACTCTACACGCTTATTCCTTTATTATATATGATCCTCATATAAAAATTATAACAATATTTTATTGTACTGATAATTTTTCAGGTTAAACGTTTCTACAAGACAATACAGACTAACACAATGGAGCGGGTCGTTTCTTTGCATCCTATTACATACACATCGTTGACATACTGTCGCCGCACTAATATAAACATTCATTCTTTAGTAAAATTATAAGTAAATATCATCGTTGATAAATAATACATAACAATAATGTATTCAGCAACACTAGCTTGATGAAAATCAGTTATCTATTGTCGCGAGTCTGGCAAGTGTGCGTCTACTTAAGAGTCTACTGTTACTGTACCTAGCAATATTCATTTACAGTGTCACTTTTATTTAAAATTTTTAAATCTTTGCCAAGATGCCAAAAAAGGATTTTACACTTTCAAGTAAAATTGCTTTGCTGGATAAAATTAAAAGCCAGCAATTTAATACAAGCCATCGTAAACTTGCTGAAATAAACCAATATCTACCATAACGCGTCTCCTACAAGAAGAAAATAAACTGCGTGAAGAGTGGGTATAACACAAAGAAATTACGGGAACATCCAAAAGAAAGTGTGATGGAAAGGATCCAGAAGTCAAAGAAGGAACATCCAAAAGAAAGCATGATGGAAAGGATTCAGAAGTCGAAGAAGGAAACATTCAAAAGAAAGCATGATGGAAAGGATCCAGAAGTCAAAGAAGCGCATTAGTCAAAAGAAAGCGTGATGGAAAGGATTCAGAAGTCGAAGAAGCATTAGAATCAATGTTTTTCTCAGTTAGCAGACAATGCATGAATATAAGCAGCCCAGTGTTGAAGACGAAGTCAGAGAAGATCAGTAAAAAGCTAATAATTAGGTACCTATTTTAATAAAGCATTAAAATAGTACGTAATTATTATTTTTTTATTATTATTTATTTATCTACAAATTACATATTTTATTTTAGAATTTATTATTACTTCGTTTAATGGGCAGCCACTTAATTGGGCAAAAATGGCTTAGTCCCAATGTGTCCCAATCAAGCATATCCACTGTATATAACCATCAAATAACCATTATTATTATATACAATTTTTAATATCAAAATTATATATAATTACCTCAATACTATGACTCCATAAATTATCATGATGAAGATCTTGCTGTTGCAGATTTCCATAGCAAGTACCCTGTGCTGTTGACTGAGGACTAGTCCCAATACTTGGAGAGATACATCTTCCTTCAGAACCACTCACTGAACTATCTAATGATATTGCATCAGATGTATGTCTGGGACTTGATTCTGCTGAAGCTGTTTGATCTTCTGTTATATTACATATTTGCCTTGGATCCAATAAATTAATTCCAGATGAAACACTTCTGCAAGGCAGATCATGCAACATATTTAAAGATAGATTTAATTCTCTTAATTTTGGTGCTGACCACATTTTAAATGGTAATGATTGCAGCTTATTATTGGATAGATCAAGTAAAATAAGTGATGGGAGATCAAATAAACATGAAGGTACATTATCTAAACGATTTTCCTGAAGATGAATTTCTTCTAACACAGGACAATGCCACTGAGAAGGTAATGGAAGGGTTGAATGTTTACTTTTTACTAGATTAGTATTAGAATGAGAAAAGTCAATACTTTCTGGTAATTTAAAAATTTTATTTTGAGCAGCATTAAGAATTTTAAGAGAAGGCATTTGAAAAATGCATAATGGTAATTCAGTTAATTGATTGTTAGATATATCCAGTCTTGTGATAGCAATTAATGCAGTACTTTGATTCCGAGGTGTTAGTTTTAATTTGATGTTATGAGTTACACATGCATTTATTAACCACTGTTCTTGAATGCGATTCAAACATTTCTGACCATGCCAATTAATCATTACAGGAGTAGTTGGAAACATTGAGCTATATGTAACACTATTCATAAAACCACTCAATTGAGTGGAAGGAGATATTTCTAGAGCCTTTTTATTAATTTTAAATTCAGGATCCTGATAAGCTTTTAAAGATAAAAGTCTTGATACAATGTGTTCATCATTATAACTACATGCAATTTTAAGAGCTTTACAATCATCATCTCTTGCTCCATATCTTATTAAAGAATCTACCATTGTACCATCATGATTTTTACAAGCTTCCATAAGAGCAGAAGAACCAGGAAAAGTAAAATCTTCTTGAGTTTTAGTTGAATAATCATCAGGCTGTTTAATACACAAATTAGGATTAGCTCCACACTGCAGTAACATTGACACAATATTATAATGTTTATTGCGAACTGCAACATGAAGACATGTTTCTGTGTTATTGTTACAATAAACATCTAGATCAATGGGACGGATTTCTGATTCAGTTCTTGATTCTTGAAGCACTGAATTGGATTTCAATTTTAATTTAACCATAACATTATGCAATCCATCTGAAAGACTTCTTTTTGAATTTATTTCTAAACTTTCTTTCTGTTCAGTTCTCTCTTCAATATTTTCCTTTGAATGATTATGTCTTTGGGCTTTTATTTTAAATTTGAGAAGTGTGTCAACTAATCTTTGATTTCCTACATAACATCCTACATAAAGAACTGTTTGACCAGTAACATCTTTAGCATTTATATCATATGGAAAATAGTATTCCCAATTTCCAGTTTTATCAATATATGATTGCATAATAGATGGAGGATATGAAAAATTTAATAGAAGATCAAGCACATGTACATGTCCATTAATAGCTGCAGCATGAATTGGTAGCCACTTTTCTACTGTAGGTACTCTTACTAATTCTGGAAATTTCTAAAATTAAATTCCTTTAGGATTATATGAAAAATCTAGTGCATGAGACTATTATAGAATCGAAAAAGGATTTCATTGCAACACGCTGTTTTACGTAGACGTTCACACTGTTGTCCGCCATCTTGAATAACGGTCTATCCAGAAGCGCGGAAAATGAGCGCCGTCTATCAGTAACAGGACAAAGGTGCCAGTTTCTACTGCATACAAAACCAGTATGAGATGATATTACTGTAAGGTGAAATTTTTATTAATTGAAATTATTATTTAATGATATACAGGCATTGTACGAGGGACACAAGTGATTTTTGACAGTTTATTGCAATCAATGCACCGACGATGTATTATCTTTAAGTCTATCGATGGTAGGAATTTCGAGCAGCGACTGTAAACCGATTACTGTACGTAAAGCCCTGTTAATAAATTAACTTATTAAAAATGAATCTATTCTACTGTTTTCTGTTGTCATCGTGGATCTCCAGACACGGACTGCTGTCAATTCAAACTTCTAAGGCGCGTAGATAAAATTCTACGCCCGGAGAGGGTACATTGTACAGACAAAGAGTGTTTAACCGGCATTGTGAATCACCTCTTGAAGATTGAAAGTAGAGTTTTGGACACCCTGTATATTTCTATTTATTTACAAATATTAATAATTTTTCAGAAACGAGACAATCCAATGACCAAAAACATTAATTTATAGATAGAATTTTATTAGACATTAATGAATTTTAATTAAAATTTCTACAATCTTTAATAAAGAAAATGAAATATTTCTTATATTAAAGATAAATATTTATGTTGTTTGATAATTACGTAAAGTAAAGATTGGCTGAAAATAGTGGAATTTTAATTAAAATATAAAACTAACAAGTAAGATATGCACTTATCTTTCGAACAATTGTTTATATAGCTTCCTATTCAAATAGCTTATTATTAAAAAAATCGATTTATTTATGAAAAACGTCAGCATTTCATGCCATCAAATCTGCTATATTAATGAGTTTTCGATTAGATTTTAAAATATAAAAACTAATCAGCTTCCATTATTATTAGATAAGAAAGATTCAGAGCAGCGAAGAACTTGTGCACAGAAACGAAACAACAATAAAGTTAACATCTAAAACCTTTTGAATGGAACCAACATATCTTCAAGCGTTACATCCGTATATGAATTTCATGCGAATGTTTGGAATATTTGTATTAGAAATGAAAATAGTGGAATTTTAATTAAAATATAAAACTAACAAGTAAGATATGCACTTATCTTTCGAACAATTGTTTATATAGCTTCCTATTCAAATAGCTTATTATTAAAAAAATCGATTTATTTATGAAAAACGTCAGCATTTCATGCCATCAAATCTGCTATATTAATGAGTTTTCGATTAGATTTTAAAATATAAAAACTAATCAGCTTCCATTATTATTAGATAAGAAAGATTCAGAGCAGCGAAGAACTTGTGCACAGAAACGAAACAACAATAAAGTTAAACATCTAAAACCTTTTGAATGGAACCAACATATCTTAAAGCGTTACATCCGTATATGAATTTCATGCGAATGTTTGGAATATTTGTATTAGAAAAGAAGAGTTTATTATGGGTTAAAATATTAATATTTCAAATATATCTTAAGTTGATATTTTTTGTTTTATTCATCTTTCCTGAAGAAATATCAACATATTTTATATCGTACGATGCATTATCTTCATTTTGTGGAGTTAGAGAATTGCAGGATATGATTGGGAAAAAATTCCGTTATTTGATAATTTTGGGTGAAATTTTTCAATTAGTATTCCTTTATATATTCAATAGACAAGCGCTAGTTATTGTGAAATTAATTGAATTCGTTGATAAAAATATCGGATGTACAACACAAGGTTACTTCAAAATACTGAAAGTACAAGATTATGCAGTTATTTATTTCAGCACTGTTAATTTTGCACTGTCATGCAGCATTCCTGCAATTTACGTATTTTCCAGGAATTATTATGGATATTATTCTTCATTTGTACAAGAAATTTTTTGCACATCCAACGTTATTTTAGATGCTTTCTTTTTTAGCAGTATTTGCGCTTATGGATTCGGATTCGTTTTCACTCTTTCTTATTTTGGTATCCATATAACTAAAGAATATGTTATTAAATTGAAGGAAAGGATAGAAAACAAAATCATCTTGGAAGACAAAACAATTCTTAAGAAATTATCAAGTTTTTGCATCTCCCAAGTTATTTTAGATTCTTTCTTTTTTAGCAGTATTTGCGCTTATGGATTCGGATTCTTTTTCACTCTTTCTTATTTTGGTATCCATCTAACTAAAGAATATGTTATTAAACTGAAGGAAAGGATAGAAAACAAAATCATCTTGGAAGACAAAACAATTCTTAAGAAATTATCTATTTTTTGCACCTCCCACGTTATTTTAGATTCTTTCTTTTTTAGCAGTATTTGCGCTTATGGATTCGGATTCTTTTTCACTCTTTCTTATTTTGGTATCCATCTAACTAAAGAATATGTTATTAAATTGAAGGAAAGAATAGAAAACAAAATCATCTTGGAAGACAAAACAATTCTTAAGAAATTATCCGAAATTTCTCTTTTCATTAAAATTATCAGTAAAAGATTTGAAGATTTATTTTTATTAATTTTCATAAGCATATTTCCTATTGTAATAATTTTGCCAATATATATTCTAATTACCAATAACTTCTTGTTTTCATTAAAATTATCAGTAAAATATTTGAAGATTTATTTACATTAATTTTTATAAGCATATTTCCTATTGTAATAATTTTGCCAATATATATTCTAATTACTAATAACTTCACATTCATCTTTTCTATTATGCTAATTTTGACTGTTTGGGCAGGAATTTTTTGTTTGTTATACGGTTTATACTTAGCAAAAATTCCTTCCAATGTAAGTTATATTCAATAACTTCACATTCATTTTTTCTATTTTGTTAATTTTGACTGTTTGGGCCGGTATTTTTTGTTTGTTATACGGTTTATACTTAGCAAAAATTCCTTCCAATGTAAGTTATATTTTATTTGAAGATTTATTTATATTAATTTTCATTAGCATATTTCCTATTGTAATAATTTTGCCAATATATATTCTAATTACCAATAACTTCACATTCATTTTTTCTATTTTGTTAATTTTGACTGTTTGGGCCGGTATTTTTTGTTTGTTATACGGTTTATACTTAGCAAAAATTCCTTCCAATGTAAGTTATATTTTACTATGAAAAATATAAAAATATATTAAAAAAGTGTGATTTTAAAAAGTTATATTTTAAATATCTTATTTGTTTTTCTGATATAGATGCACCGTACACTAAGTTTGCTATTGGACATGTATTTTGAAAATGTTGGAGATGATATTACTGTAAGGTGAAATTTTTACTAATTGAAATTATTATTTAATGATTTTAAAATATATATACATGTATTTAATGCAGCTATCATTTCTTTGTTTTTAGTGGCAATTGCTGATACATTTGACTAATAAAGATATCTGTTTCAAATACAGAAATTGCTTATTCATGAATAAGGATGCTATCTTAAAGGTAAGTGTTAAATTCCTATTTAACATTTATCAAATTTTATGTAATGATATCAAAATTATTCTATTATAGTTTGCATTTGATGCCGTAACACAGATAGTTACCTTTCTAGTTATGAGGATTTCTAAAAACACGTAATCCTCGTAGTTCTTCATTTGTATTGAAATAACATAAGATCTAATCTCCAGATAATGAAGATTATACATCAAAGCATAAGTGACTTATTTTTGCATATAGTACATTGTTAGATAGCATTAAAATATGAATTTATTACTTACTTTTACGTTTGATTTCTCTTTATAGAGACTTTGAAATGTATTTGCACGGGAAAATATATTTCTAAGATATATATGAATCTAATTTAATATAAAGCACTGGATGATAATCAATGAAAGTGTATATATTTTTTGCGATTTATAGTAAATTTTAATTTAAACATCACATTTTTTAAATATATTTTCCTACTATATATTAATAAAGTTTTTTCTTCTAAAATAAGAAATTAAAAGTAATAAAATTACTATATGATAAATTAATTTATAGATTAATTAAAACATTTGATATTTCAGTTATCACTAGTAATTTCGTGGGCTCACAATAGCATTCACACATCTAAACACTGGTATTTCGCTATATTTAGCTTAGGAAATCGAATTACCGGTATTTATACCGTTGTTATGAAAATCGAAAGGTTTTTCTCAATTCCAGTTAAATTTTAATCATAATTACGAGAAATGTGTTTTAACTCAAACATTTATTATAATAATCAAAAACGTTATTAAAAAATACATTTATTATAAATACAAATATATATATAGTCCTATATGTATATTATTACTGTAAATTTCAGTTGTGTAAGACAGTTCACAGTTTGATAATAAGTTCAGATTTGTTTTTAGTACACATAAGAATCCTTTTATAGCAATTGCAATAATATTAATAATCTTTATTCACTTCGCGTATACATTGAATAGGAAGATAAATCCATAAAGTGAGAATGCTTGCCCAGAAAAAATTTTGAAAATATCAAAATACATTTCCAATCTATTAGTTCTATGTGTTTGCTGCTCAAATAAAAAAGGATCCATTGGTTTAGCTTAACTGACAGTTATGAATAAATATCTACTGTTTATTGATGTTATTCGGAGCATTGAAATTAAAACATATTTTGTTAATTCTCATGAATTGAATTCTCTTTTAATGTCGTGCCTGTCAAGACGGTCTTAAATTCTGAAATTGTTTACAACTCCAGAAAGTACAGTGAACAAACTATGGGAGTTTTCAAACCTTATAGTTTGTTGACTATACTTTCCATGAAACTCCATAAGTTGTTAACTATACTTTTAATCTCAGCACAATTCTATAGATATTAAAGTTAATTTACATAAGCAGATTCTATTCTCAATAATAACTGTGAAATATCAAACGATTTCATACTAAAAATGGATAAGATGTCTAACACTTTCTTAATTCTAAAAGTAAGTTTTAGTTTGAATGTAACCCAATTCATAAAAAATATGTTATATTGGTCAATAACGAATAAATGAATATAATACTTCACACAAAGTTTGTGTCTTTGATTTATTACGCAAGTACTGCGTCATAATTCAAATTGAGGTATCTAAGGGAATCGGAGTCAAACAGTTCAGAAAGCCAAAGTGCAATAGCCGGGCTCTGTGCCTTGAAGTGGCCGAATATCGCTCTGATCAACTCCCCGAGATTTTGTGATTCGCTAGGGAAGCAAGCTTCCCCCGGCCTGTGGATGAATCTACTCAGCCCAAGCCAGACCAAAACTCGGGTGGGCACCGTAACAGCTTCTATCCCTCCACCATACATCCCTTCGGCACGGTACAACGCCTTGGGATTGGGACCCATATAAAGGATTCATAACTCACGAAGGGCATACGTCGGACCGATTCTTAATCCCGGATCCTCAGGGACTCTGACGGCCGATTGGCCAACTACAGAGTATCCACCAGCGAGGGGTGGGTACAGCCACGCTCTACCGTACCTATAGGAATTTCTTCACTAGGGGCAGCTACTACTGGGGGCCGAGGCCAGAGACCTTCCCAGGCCGACCAGTTTTGCTGCTGAATCTATCTTTAGAAAGTCAAACGAGGTCCGAGGGCGAATTATCCGGCTAGGACTTCCCGCGCTGTCTACTCGGGGGAAACGTTTCCTATCCACAACCATTGACGCACTCCGGCGTCTGCACACGCCCACCCGTGGTGTGGGGTCGTCTTCTCCTGAATTTCGCCAAGCATTTGGCAACCTCTTAGTTTTTACGCTGTCACTATGGACGTACCGGCCCGGCTGAGCTGTTACAGGCATAGTGACAGCCAGTAAGCCGTCCCGCCACATAGTATTCTACCAGAATTGAGTGTGTCGTCATCTGTTAACGAAAAAACGGGCCTGCCGGGACTCTTCCTGAAAATTTGGAGGTGTGGGACTAGATTTGAACCTGGATCGTTCAGAATGGTAAACCACAGCTTTATCACGCAGCAATCCGGCTGACTATGTGGATGATATGCATCCAGGTATCCACTTATATTATGTCCAATATATATGAATATGTTACGTAGGACATCAATTAGCATATCGATACAGAAAACCAAATGTATACAATGAAAAATGCTTTATTAAAGCATAAAAATGAAATATGAATTACAAACAAATCTTAATGCCTTTTGTAATTGGAAATTTAAGATATCTTAGAAATTTAAAATTTGCGATTTTATTTTGATACTAAAGATTTTGAAAATGTAACTATAAACAACATGTATGATTTATTTATTGGAAAGCATTTCCGCTCCCATTTACAATTAAAAAAAAGTTTTTTTTCAATAAAGTTAAGTATGATCATTTACCAATCCATAATAATTTATATTATTAATACTCTATAGCAGTGCTTCTCAAAGTGTGGATCGCGATCCCATATGGGTTAGCCTAACAAAATTTGGGGGCGCAGATATTTTAGCAAATGTTTTAATTCGTATTCTTAGTTTATATACCTCTATACCCAGGGTGGCGAAAATAATTTCTCGGGGTAAAATGGGTCGCCAAGTGGAAAAGTTTGAGAAGCGCTGCTGTATAGTAAGGTATTTGCCAATGAATTAAAACTTACAAAATTTCAAATAATAACTATAGCTACCGGCACGAAAGAAAAAGGAAAATGACTCATGCGTGTTGTACGTCCTTATAGACTGCAGTGATCTGGATTTACCCAGAGTTCCTTTTAGTAAACCGTAATGGCGTCTACTTGTGATCGTAATATATTTATTCAAGGAAAAACTTTAAATAGTCAAGCTCGAACGATTAATGTTTTTAAAAAACAAAATTATTATTGAATTAAAATTATCATTAAATTATCAAAATTATTATTAAATTAAATTATTAAATTAAAATTATCTAAAGGGAATATATGGAGATAGTAACAATGCAATTATTAAAGAGATCAGCAAAGCAACAGACGTATCATATTCAACCTGTCGAAGAATAATTGTTGACAGAACTACACCGGATTAAAAAGAAATAATTCGAACCCCAGGTAAAAAACGACCAAGGATATCCGCATTAATTGATGTCGAAGAATTTGATCTTTCTGTTATTCGGGCAACTGTGTGAGAAATTTTCAGACAAAATAAGTATCGAACCGTACCGGAAATTTCAGTACGTGTAAGAGAGAAAATAAACTACGAAGGACGCGAAAGATCGCTTCGTCGAATAATGAAAAATAAATTTCACTTCAACTACTGCAAGATTGATAACAGATCGTTTTTCATAGAAAGATCAGATGTAGTTGATTCGTCACAGAAATTTTACATCATTTTAGAGAAAAGTTAAGTAATTTTGTATATTTAGATGAGACATGGATAAAGGATAATAATTCTAAGCAAAAGCAATGGCACGATAATTTATCTGCTAAGGGGTCGAAAATTACCTCTTGGGAAAGGACGAAGTGTTATCTTATTACATGCAGGTGATGAGGGTCGGTTTATGCAAAACGCAAAGTTATTGGTCCGATCTGGCACTAACTCAGAAAATTATCATGAAGAAATGGATGGAAATAAATTTAAACATTGGTTCCAATCACCGTTATTACCAAACATCCTAAATAATTCTGTCATCATAATGGATAATGTACCTTATCATAGCATGTTGCAAGAAAAACTTCCAATATCAACATCTAGATGGCATGTTGCAAGAAAAACTTCCAACATCAACATCTAGAAAAGCTGAAAGCAGAAAGGCTCAATTGTCATGGAATTTCTTGCTCTCCGAACATGCTTAACTGATTCAGCAATCATAAAGGTGTGGGCCGGGGTCTATTAAATTTATCAGTTAAATGATCGTTTGTCCTGACCCCAGGTGTGATGATTGATTGCTCTCACACCAAACGCGAATTTTTAGATATTTCTGGCCAAAAAGAACTTTAATTCGGGCGCATGGATAAGTGACGCTCAAGAATCCGAAGGGTTAGAAGTTCATAGGAATAAAAACACACCTTTTATCATAAAAATTAACAATAATAAAAATTTATTAAAAACTATAATAATAATAATAATACATTAATCAAAACGAACCAAGATATACATATGAATGAGTACAAAAAAAAGGAAGCGAAACTGTCTCAACAAACTAACGAATTCCTAACTTAGTTATACAAAGAAAATTCTATATAAATAAGGGAGGGATCCTACGATTGACCCATATACATACCTTGAGAGAGACTTTTGTTTTTTCTTCCTTTTGTTCTTCTTTATATTTCAAATATATAGTAGTAGCTCCAATCAAGAACTGGCAGCTCTCAATCTGCAATCCTGCCACGATGATTAGTATTGCAAAAAATAAATATTTGATAAACACATGACTTTATAGAATTATTCTCAGAGAAATCAAACTTCAGTCAAAATATTTTTATTTTCATGTTCACAGTATGTAACAAACCTTTTTATATTTCAGAGATTCTCCGTCATTAACTGCCTTTACCCTAAAAAAAGAGTTTTTTCATAAAATATTATGAAAATAAACAACCTGCAATACTAATCATCGTGGCAGGATTGCAGATTGAAAGCTGCCAATTCATGATTGGAGCTACTACTACGTATACTTGTACTGAATAATGTAGTAGTGTATTTATCAAAGTTTAGTGCAAAAGAAAATAAGATAAACAACCCACATCAGAAACCTCAGAATCTGAATTACTACTATTTTCTGTAGTATTAATAATTAATGGTTCCACTTGTTCAATAATTCCATCTGTTTCCCAATATAATTTTTCTAGTTTAATAACATGGTCAATATATTTCTGCCAATTTATTGGTGAGCCCTTTGTGAGGCCCGGACCGAATAAATTTTCCTACAGTTTAATTTTTTTTTTAATTTTAAAACATCAATCTGTTAAACACCATTTACAACAATAGATGTACATTCGTTTCCCAATATAATTTTTCTAGTTGAATAGCATGGTCAATATATTTCTGCCAATTTGTTGGTGAGACCTTTGTGAGGCCCGGACCGAAAAATGGAAGTGGGATTTATATAATACATTTGTTTTCAATATAGAGAAGTATACACCACAATAACAGAATTATTTTAGATTTCATAGGAATTATTGTGTCCCTCTTTAGCTGTTGTTCTTTTATCCCTAAATTAAAATAAACTGAAAGCTTTAGCTGATGTTTTTATCCCTAATTTAAAAAAAAAACTGAAATATATAATTTCCAAGAGTTAGAGTACTTTAAATATAAATATTGATACAAATTAAATAAATAAAAATATGAAACTTGTCCATATATAATAGTGAATAAAGCTTTGTTGTTATTTGTAAAACAAACACAACAAATAAAGAACACAAACACCCCAAATGTAAAATTCTATTTTTTTTTCTGTGAGGAGTTTTATATAATTTTATTTATTAAATCTAAATTAGCTATATTTATAAAAATTTAATGAAAATTGATTGTACCAAGAGTACTTGGAAAATGGTAGCAAATATGTTAAAATGGGGCCAAGAATATGGCATTTACTGTCAAAAAAATAAATTAGTTCTATAACAACAACCTACGTTATAAGCACAAATTTCAGGGAAAAACATGTACCAGCACCTCCAGTGATGGGATTTCAAAACAAAAAATCTTACAGTAATGGCGTCGAAGTGGAATGACCATATATATTTATAAACCATGGTTCTACTCACAACTTCGCGCAAGCGCAGACCGTTGGCTTTATCGGTCGGAACTGAGTCATAGCTGTGCTAAAACACCATATTAATAATTTTCGGAAACGTATTACCCCAAATATACAAAAAACAAAAATTAATAAATATTAATGTCAAAATTTAATTAGCCATAAAGGAATTTTGATTGAAAAATTTTAATATAGAAAACAAAACAAAAATTAATAAATATTAATAATGTCAAAATTTAATTAGCCATAAAGGAATTTTGATTGAAAAATTTTAATATAGAAAATGAAATATTTCGATGACAGATATGCCCTTCGATAGTTAGTAAAGACTGCCTGAAAATATAGGAATATTAATTCAAGCATAAAACTAAGATATGTCACTTATCTGAAGTACCATTAATATTATGGCTTGTTATTCTAATAGCTATTAAGACTTTCATAAATCTATCGATTTATATATTGAAAAATCGATATATTTATGAAAAATAACTTCATTTTATGCCATTAAGTGCGCTATACTAATCATTTTATCAATAAACATTAAAATATTAAATCTCTTCAATATTGTTTACTATTAGATAGGAAATATAAAGAGCAGAGAAGAATTTGTACATAAAAACGAAACGAAACCAAAGGTAACATCTAAAATTTACTGAATGGAACCAATATATCTTCAAGTAATACGTTCTTATATGAATTTCATGCGAATATGTGAAATATTTATATAAAAAGAGTTTATTCTGGACTAAAATAATAATATTTCAGTCATATAATATTTTGGTATTTTTTATTTTAGTCATCTTTCCTGAAGAAATGTCAACATACTTTATATCATTCGATGCATTATCTTCATTTTTTGGAGTTAAAGAATTGTGAGATGTGATTGGGAAAAATTCTATTATTCCATAATTTTGGGTGGGATTTTTCAATAATTATCCCTTTACATGTGTCGGTAATTATGAAATTTATTTAAATCATATATTTTCTGCTTTAAAATATTTTGACATTTTGGGTTTGTAAAATATTTTTTTTTTAAGATTATAATAAATTTTTATAAAAAGAAAATGAAAATATGTTTGCATTTTCAAAATAAAACCTTTTTTTTAAACTTAAAGTTTTACAAATAGTAAAAAGTTAATTTCACAAGCTATGTAAAGTGACTTCATTTATGTAGCTTGTGAACGATCTTATTTTTATTGTGAAAATAAGCTTTGTTTTACATAGCTTATTTTCACAAGCTATGTAAAATGATTTCACAATTATCGACACATATATTCATTAGGAAAGTGCTACTTATTGTAGAACTAATGGAGTTTGTTGATAAAAATATATGACGTACAATCAATTGCAAAAAGCTTTTCACCTATTTCATAGGAGCTGGTTGGGCGGAAATTATAATCGGTTATACTTGCAGGAAAGCTATCTGAATGTATTCCTTTTTTTAATCATAAAATTTTACGAATAGTAAAAACTTAATTTCACAAGCTATGTAAAATGACTTCATTTATATAGCTTGTGAACGATCTTATTTTTATTGTGAAAATAAGCTTTGTTTCACATAGGTTATTTTCACAAGCTATGTAAAATGATTTCACAATTATAGGCACATATATTCATTAGGAAAGTGCTACTTATTGTAAAACTAATTGAGTTCGTTGATATATGACGTACAATCAGTTGCAAAAAGCTTTTCACCTATTTCACAGGAGCTGGTTGGGCGGAAATTATAATCGGTTATACTTGCAGGAAAGCTATCTGAATGTATAGAAAGGGAAATGAACTCTGCGTTTGCAAGGGGAAACCCCCTTGCAAATGTTGTCGTTTTTCCCACCTCAAACTGTAGCAGCAGTTCGAGGTGGGAAAAACTGGCATGATTAAGCTCAGAAAGCCGAAGTTTTTACAGAAAATATATGACGTACAATCAGTTGCAAAAAGCTTTTCACCTATTTCATAGGAGCTAGTTGGGCGGAAATTATAATCGGTTATACTTGCAGGAAAGATATCTGAATGTATAGAAAGGGAAATGAACTCTGCCGTTTGCAAGGGGAAACCCCCTTGCAAATGGAGTGGTTTTTCCCACCAGCAGTTCGAGGTGGGAAAAACTGGCATGATTAAGCTCAAAAAGCCGAAGTTTTTACAGCTGAACATTTAAAAAAAATATATTTTTCTTTTAATAATGGCAATTATAAAAATTTTCTTTTATAAAATACTGAATGTTAGAACTTTTAAAAGGAAACATCGGAATGTTTCATTTAATAAATGAGTAAATAATAAAGCTTTAACTGTTGGTTTTATTGAAATAGAAGTGTTTTGAAATTGTAATTTGATACTTTTTGGCACAATTGCTTTTGATGTTTTCATCAAATAGCTTTCGCATTATCTTTTTTAATTTTGAACTTAAAAGTCCAAGATTTATTACGATAATATATACGCGGAGAGTCTATGCGTTCGGAAACAAATTATTAGTGTAAAAACTGAATTTTTATATTTCTTTAAATTTTATAAATTTTGAAAATCAAAGCGGTTTCTTATAAAAGTTAATTATTAAAACACTAATTTAAAGAATTTTAAATTTTGTTTAAAAGTTTATTTGCTGAAACAGACTGGATGAAATGAACAAAGAAATACCGATCTCAGAACTTTTTCACTTTATATTTAGCCACTTGGCTATAATTCTATTTTTCTCAGTTATAAGAGAAAATATCAAAATGTTAATTCTTAAATATAAAAACAATAAAAGTAATGGGTGCTAAACTGAATCATTCTAATAAACTGAATTTAATTTTCTATAATAACATGGACATTTCATACAAACACTGAATGCTTGTAAGGTTTACATAATAGGGGCGTGATTTCTGCTATTGCATCTTCTAATAGTCTTGTAGTCTAATAGGTGTCAGTTTCTTTAGACAGCTAAACTGAATCATTCTAATAAACTGAATTTAATTTTCTATAATATTATAACATGGACATTTCATACAAACACTGAATGCTTGTATGGTTTACATAATAGGGGCGTGATTTCTGCTATTGCATCTTCTAATAGGCTTGTAGTCTAAGAATCCGGCTAATAGTTTGATGATTGGTGAATATTGAAATATTTTGGGCAACATTATTCTGTCAACAATTCCGCAAGAACTAAGCATTATTTTCTTTTTTGCAGGAGTATGGGGCTGGATGACATCTGGAGGCACCGTAGATGAAATGAACAAAGAAATACCGATCTTAGAACTTTTTCACTTTATATTTAGCCACTTGGCTATAATTCTATTTTTCTCAGTTATAAGAGAAAATATCAAAATGTTAATTCTTAAATATAAAAACAATAAAAGTAATGGGTGCTAAACTGAATCATTCTAATAAACTGAATTTAATTTTCTATAATAACATGGACATTTCATACAAACACTGAATGCTTGTAAGGTTTACATAATAGGGGCGTGATTTCTGCTATTGCATCTTCTAATAGGCTTGTAGTCTAAGAATCCGGCTAATAGTTTGATGATTGGTGAATATTGAAATATTTCTGGCAACATTATTCTGTCAACAATTCCGCAAGAACTAAGAATTATTTTCTTTTTGCAGGAGTATGGGGCTGGATGACATCTGGAGGCACCGGTGAATTTATAAGAATAGATGGAAATTTAACATCAATGCAATATGTTGACATCTTAGATAATTCTTTCCTGCCTTCTTCGGAAGCGAAGTTTGGACATGAAGCAGTATATTTTGTGCACGATAAGTCCACAATTCATTTCTGTTCTGATAACCAAAACTGGTTATCCGAACAGACCAGACTAATTATAATTGATTGGCCTGGAAGAGGAGCAATGGCTAGACTTACCTAAAACTGGTTATCCGAACAGACCAGACTAATTATAATTGATTGGCCTGGAAGAGGAGCAAATCTCAATCTTATCGACAATGTATGGGCTGAATTGATCAAGCAATGTAAGACCACAAGCTGAAACGCCAAACGATTTGTGGCAGCATGTTTATCAATAGTGAGGCAACATAGAACAGACAGATATATGTGCAAAATTAGTAAAAACAATGGTGTCTTTACATTTAAGTCTTCGAAATGTCCCTTAAATGTCAAATTGTATTTTGATTTCGCTACTTATTATACCCACTTACGATGCCGCCTGATGCGGCCGCCTCTCTGTATCATAGCACGGCATGATCCTGACAAGCATCAATACGAAATGCACAAGACAAAATCAATTTTTAAAGTTGAAGTATAATTTAAACTCTGAACCTGGAAAAAACCTCTTCACCAAAAAAAGTATATTTCGCAGCATCTCTTACAAAGCTAAACCCTTGCTGTTTACTAACTCTATAACGTTTCTTGCTTAGCCGTGGAATATACTTTTTTTGGTGAAGAGATTTTTCCAAGTTCAGAAGTTAAATTATACTTCAACTTTAAAAGTTGATTTTGTCTCGTATGTTTCATATTGATGCTTGTCAGGGCCATGTCGTGCTATGATGC
This sequence comes from Olivierus martensii, assembly GCA_000484575.1. Taxonomy (NCBI): domain Eukaryota; kingdom Metazoa; phylum Arthropoda; class Arachnida; order Scorpiones; family Buthidae; genus Olivierus; species Olivierus martensii. The sequence goes on from AYEL01083863.1 coordinate 17,481, forward strand.
AGGGATGCGGTCGCATCAGGCGGTATTGTAAGGGGGCAGCATAAGTAGCGAAATTAAAATACAATTTGACATTTAAGGGTCTGCATTTCGAAAACTTGCATCATAATGAGAAAATATACCGCACTGTCCTGATGCTTGTACACTTCTTTTCGACATTAGAGATCAATCATACTGAGAAAATATACCGCACTGTCCTGATGCTTGTACACTTCTTTTCGACATTAGAGATCATTATCCAAACCTTCAAAAGAATTTCTACAATATCTTTTCTCCCATAATAGCATGCTATGTACAAAGGAGAATATTTTGTTACTGGATGAATTCTTCCATCTGCTCCCTTTTCTAATAAAAATTTTACCATATCTTTTTGTCCTTCCTCACATGCTCTGCAATAAAAAAAAAGAAATTCACAATTTCATTTAAAAATTAAATTATGTAAAATTTTTTATAATAAATAAATCAATAAATCAATAATATATTGCAACATTTGAAGTATTTCTATATTCCCTTATTATGATAATTTAAAGAATTCACAACTTATCATGATATAAAGAATCAAATAATACTAATGCCAGATATGAATATAATATTAATATATATCACTTAATTATTTTTATTGAAATAACAATAAAAAGAGATGCAACAGAGAAATAGGAAATAATTACAAAACAGAAATATATAATAAAATTTACATAAAATAACTATATAATGAGAAAACAAGAAGAAAATACAGAATATTAAATTATATTGAAATACAGAAAAGAATAATAGATACAATCAAGAAAATTCAATAGCAAGGAATTTATACAATCATCTATATAAAATTTAAAATCAATAATAATTAATTTAAAGTATAAGCAATATTTTGCCTGTTCAAGTTATTTATTGGAAAAAAAGAAATGAGAGACAAATGATTTCTTTAAAAAATGGACATCAATAATGGAATATTGTGACTGATTTATTTATTACATACTTAAAAAAATTTCATTCATTCACCTGTAGCAGCTATATAAAAATTTATTTATTTTCAATATTTTTCCAATATGAATTAATTTAATTTTTTTAAAATAATGTTTACATATTTTAAACATTATTTATATTTTAATATTGATATTTATTTCAGTTATTAAATTTAATATAAAATATTAATCTTATAAACTTATTTACAAAAATATTCATCTTCCAATTGCAAAATAGAAAATTTATATTATTAAAATATTTGAATATCTTACTTGAATAATAATGTGCTGCATCCATTTGGTGCACTATTGATAACCAGTTCTGCTTCTCGACCAAGTTCTCGAATTATTTGTTTAGTCTGACTTATTTCTCCTTTACTGCAGGAATCCCATAAAGCTAACATTAAACAAAATTTTATTATTCGATATCCTCTAATTATCTAATATTCTATCATCTCTAATTATGTATTATCTAATATCCTCTATTATCCAATTATTAATCATCTTATTTATAATCAAATTTAATCCCTAAATTTAAACAAATAGTGCAGTCATATTTTACAAGAGGGATACATTCCTGAAGATCTTGCATGATTCAAGAAAAGTTCTCTCTTAGGAATAAATATAAAATAAGAATATATATTTTAGGAAGCTCATAAATTTACAAGTATTTATATAATATGATATTTTATTAATTAATATCATTTCATTTCTGTTATATTATTATATCATCCCAACCAAAGTGAATGTTACAAAGAGCAGTACAATTAGTCAGCAAAATTATTATTATTATTATTAGTAGAATTTCAAATATGCACAAACAGCAATTAAAGGAGAAACTGTATAGTAAGGGATTTGCAAAAAAATGCTTTAAATTCCTAAGTAGATGAAGTGAGGAAAATAGCAACATTCAACAAGAGTATGGAAGGAAAGTTGGGGAAACCACAAATCAAGAGAAAAAGATTTTATTTCACTTTTTTGCTCAACTTCACTGACAAAGATGCATTTTGGCCACTGTCAGTCTGTTTGTTGAGATATTGAACTATAAAGTTATAAAAAATGTTAGTTAGTTTTTATATAATTTTTTTCACATGAGAAATTATATTGTTTAGTTTTACTATCTATTAAAAATTATCTTGGAAGAATGATTAAAGTCAGACTTTATTAATATTTTTTTATATTGTACTATTTCAAATTCACATAAAATGCACAACATATTACAATTTTTTATAAATTAAAATTATATTTATTATTATTTATCATAAAATGTAAATATCAATTAGGTAAAAATAATTTATTCAACAGACATTTTTCTATTATTCCAATATCCATTCACAAATTTTTTTTTTTAAATAATAAATATTAACATTCTGTAAACAAATAGTTGAGAATAGTTACTATTGCCGCTGATAATTCTATATTAGTATTTGTTTGATTAAATTTCATTCTGCTATTTTTATATAAGTAAAGATAATTTTACAATTTATAGTTGTTTTAAATTTTATTTTCTTAATATTTTGGCTATTTAAATATTAAACTAACTTGCTACAATTAAAAGAAGGTTCAAAACAAATAAATTTGTATATATAAAACATCCTAAAATAAAATAAAAATTTATTGTTATAATGGTAATCTAAGTCATTAATCATTCAGTACTTTTTGCATTATAACATTATGCAAGAATGAAATATTCCTTTTAGAATATTTCATTCCAATTTATGTAAATTTTAAATGAATGTTATTTACCAAATATTAAAACTTGTTTTAAAAAATCTACAATTTTAATGAAGAGTTGCCTATGAGTTTTTTTTTACAATCATATTGCATTTGTAAGGTTTGCTCATAAGTTAAGAACTTTATAAGTCAAACTTTACACATAAACTAAATATTATATAGTATATACTATATTGTGCAATGTATGTTTTTGATTAGAACATTTAGCAATATACAAACTTCGTTGCAATAACAAAGTTTATAATTTGCATGTTTATAACTAAATGATCATTTGTAATTTAATATATTTTTATTCAATTTGTAATGAATATAAATATCAAGTTCAAAACATTTTCTGTTAGAAGTTTAAAACATTTTCTGTTAGAAATACTTATTATTTTCAATCCAAATAAATTTAAAAATTGTCATTGATTATTTTTTTCTCTTTTCATAAATGTATTTATAGTCAATTTAGTTCTAATAAAAGACATTTTTTTATGATTCATTGATGGATTTATTCATTCATCCAGGCACATCATAACTTCAAAAACTTAATAGAGCACGAAAATTATACCTTTTTCTCATATTATTACAGCAATACTTACCTAAATACAGCTCTTGTCGTTTTTGTTCTTGTTCATCTGTAAATATATATATATAAATTTTATATATCAACAAAAGTTTTACTTTTAAACTATAACAAAAAACTGAATAATTTAATAATATAGTATTATACATATAAAAAATTACTTAAATTAGGCATCATATAACAACTGATCAAATACTTGACATAGAAAATAAACTCACCATCAAAAAAATTATAAAATGTTTCTCTAAAATAATCATAAGCTTCAGAACCTATAGCTACTCCTTCAAACATAATTATATTTTTTCTATCCACATGATATACTAGAAAATGCAATATTAATTTAAATCATGTTTACAAAACTATCTAAAAATGTTTTAATTACTATTTTTCTATGCATAACAGATTCAAAAACCCTTTCCTACACTCTGCATGAACACCTGAATAAATATCATGTGATCAAAATTACTGAATACATATTAAAACGAACACTTCAAGGTTATCAAACAAAAAACTCGTTTATTATTATTAATTTATTTCGTTTAGATGCAAAAAGAAACGTCATTTTCATTAAACCATGCACGAATAAATCGAATAAAAAATAACCTACTGGGTACAGAATTATATAATTTTCGATTTTGCGAAAACTTGTTATTATATAAGTTAAACGACTACAAATAGAATTAAAACTCACCTGCCATGTTCTAAAAGTTAATAAATTAAATAAAATCCGACATTTTCTGTAAACCTGACATATCTTGCCAATGGAAACGAAACAAAACGATAAAATATGATTATTGCCGCTTCTTGAAATATCGAAATTATGTTAACTCGACCTCGATGTTTATTGGAGAGTGACAATCCTAACAGATAGTCAAATAACTTGCGAGAATGGAAACTTTAATCGTCAAGTGCCTTTCGTCGAATATCCTTAACAGGTAAATTACTTTAATTTTACACTTACTTAATATATCAATATTTTAGATAAGTATATGTAAAAATTATTTTCTAGAAGATGTGAAATTATCGTATCTATTTTGTTTTCTGAAATTTTAAATTGTTTTGAAAAAATAAAATAATAAATGTAGGAGCGCTTTATTTCTACAGATCGACTAACGAGTTTTTTAAACAGGTTATAAATATTAAAAGCTGTAAGCCGATCATTTCGCGTTATCTCGCTAAATTCTATTATAACGTAAATGTGAAAGATTAAAATAATTAAGATTTTTTTTTTCAAATTTTCCAAAAAAATATAACGATAACTTAGCTAATAAATGTGCGGATGATATTTGTAATTTATCATATTCGACAAAAAAATTACATTAAAAAACTTTCTATGATTTTTCAGTGGTCAATGACAACGAATCTGACACATATCAATAATAAAACGGGGAAAATGCCGTAAGTAGAAATGAAAAAAATAAGCATTTTGACTAATAAGCAAACATTCACAAAAATGGAAAATATACTTCACTAATTTATGAAAAATAAAAGCAAATATTCGCGATATATTTTATGAACAATCCGTTGATCATTAATAGTTTTGAGATGCTTTTTTTAATAATGTATAATAAATTGCATTTAAAATTTTGATGATGATAATGCAAGTAATATCGTAATATTCATCGTTGAAATCTGAGCGAAATCGATTCCGCATTTGATTTCCTTCTAATAACATTGATACTTTAAACTAGGTCATTCACATTGACTACTAAAGAAATGAACCGAAAACAGTTTAGTTCGAGTTTGACGATAAAATAGTTTTTTAAGCTATCAAAACGCATAAAATTATAACAGCTGAAACAAATAAATTTTATTATTCAAATGTTAATCGAAAATAAATGGTTAGTTCATCACAAAATCATATAATAAATACTGTACTTATTTTGATTAATTTAATATGCATGTTCTATATGTATATATATATATAGTACATACAGAAATTCGATTAATAATAGAGATGAGTTATTTCTGAGGATGGATCTAGCTGGTAAAAAAGTATTGAAAAATGTTATAAGTTTATTACAGAACTCTCGCGAAAATTTTTTTTGAGATCTCTCAATAAACTGATATTTTCACATTTTTGTTATTTTTCAGTTAATATTGGGAAAATAATTGAAAAAAATCCAATAGAAATTGCATCTATATGAATAATAATTCTTATGAAGGAAATGATAATTTTCTCTACTTCCTATTAAGTCAAAAGTTGGTTTAGTATGAAGACGACAGACAATCTGTTTTTATGAAGAATAAGGTGGAATGAGGTAAGTGCAGAGCGGTTTTTGCAAAGTTGGACTTTAAATTCAAGTATTTTAACCAATCATATAGATCAGGGGGTGGGCAACCTTTTTTTGTAGGGGGCCGTATAGAAAAATTTATGGTGGGCTACGGGCCAATTTTTGTAGGGGGCTGTATAGAAAAATTTATGGTGGGCCACGGGCCAAAGGGCCATATAGAAAAATTTATGGTGGGCCACAGGCCAAAACAAAAACAAATTGTATAGAAAAATTTATGGTGGGCCACAGGCCAAAACAAAAACAATTGATATAGAATTTTTTTAAAAAAGAGAAGGTACAGATATGTAAGTATACATAGCGTTCTGTATTTATTTAAAAAAGAGAAGGTACAGATATGTAAGTATACATAGCGTGTGGGTATGTAAGTATACATAGCGTTGGTATTAGATATAATAAAATAATGTGGCCTTGGCCGGAGGTTGCCCATCCCTAGTATAGATATTTAACAGGATCGTTAACAATCGCATTGTACAACTATCATCGTATAATTCATCCTTGTAAATTTTAAATTTGCTACAAAATCGTACAAAATGTTAGCTACTCTGCACTTAACCGGACACAGGATAAGTGTGTACGTGCAAGTTAAAAAAGCTTTGAAGTTTACTTACGCATACTAATTGGCAAGAGCAAAATTATGAACAAATCTACTATAAAATGCTTTTTACCGCATTTAGATAGGTTGTTTCGTTTTAGAATTCCCTTTGTTAAACAAATAAGGATTGAACTCTGAAATGTGAGAGGTAATATAGTGAAATATAACAAAAATATAAAGTGATGTAAGTACACAAATTGTTTAATAACAACTTGTGTACTTATATATCACTTTATATTTTTATTTTATTTCACTATACCTCCTCTCTCACATTATTTTTTTTATATCACTTTTTATTTTTTCAAAGTAACAAAAGTACACATTTTGTTATTTTATATGACAAAATGTTTTTATCAAATAAAAAATGGTTTATACGAAAATTTTAATTGATATCTACATATTTGTCAATCATCATCTCGACAACGTTCACATTTCGTTCATTTCTTTTGAATAATCACCCCTGTTGGGGGTCACCCTGTCACCCTGTTTTTCTGATGTAGCTGCGAACCCGGTTATATGCTAGAAAGAGAAGGTAATAAACAAATTAAAATGTAGAACACGAAAAAATAAAATTGAACGTGTTATGAGGCTAGAGCAGCCTGATACGCGATTACTCCAAGGTAAATATTGTTATCTGGGCAAGAGCTTACCAGTGTTTTTCTCAATAAATTTTGAAATGTCAAAAAATATTGTTAATTTAATATAAACTTTAATCAATATTCTTCATACTTACCAAAACCTAATATGAAGTTATTTTAAGAATTATTACACTTTTAAGATCCTGTCAAAATTGTGTGCGCTGTTCGGACGCGACACTTTTGTAAAGGTCGATGTAAATACTGGAATCGCATTATTCATCGTGCGTTATCTATGTCGATAGGTTGATATTAACTTGTAGTAGATTACTAACAATATTAAATAGCTAATTTCCATTATCTTATAATTAAAAAAATCTCGATAATGCATTTCCCCAATTTCACTTATAATAAAAAAAGCCCGATAATGCACATCACCCAACTACGCCCTTACCCCACTCCGCCTTACTGTATTTTTTATGGCCATCTGAAACAGCGATCTCCAAAGTGAGGTGCGTGCATTCCCAGGGAACGGTAAGAAATTTTCAAGGTTAGGCGTTTTTTTTTTTTTTGCTCATCATATCTGTAGGTCATTTTGCTTGTCGTAATTAATGCCTATATGTTATTATTATTATTTTTTTGATCATAATTCATGTATGGAGCATGCTATTTTTCTTTACTGATTAAATAGTAAGGGATTATAAGATTTGGTGACTACTGTAATGATCTAAACCAGGGGTGTCCAACCTATTGGCTTCCTTGAGCTACATTTGAAGAAAAAATTTGTGTCCGGCCACACATAATATATATTAATTCTAACGATATTAAGCAAAAAAGTCAGTAAATAATGTACAATATATGATATCCACTATGACAAATAAGCAAAAATGTCGTAATCAACGATGTATATTTATTATGGTCGTAATATAATAATCTTTTTGATTTTTTTTGGCTCAGAAATTTTTTTTATATCATTATAAACAAGTCAAGAAGTTATAATCACTGTAATAAGAAATATTTAAAAAAATAGAAATAGGAAATGTAGATATTGTCCGTCCACGAAAGCCGCGCCTAGCTAAGGTGGATAAGTCCAAACGCGAAAGGGAGAATCGCAGTCGCAATTTATAGAAGAAGTGTGTGAACCACTCTGTATTTTATTGACTGACAGTGATTCAACAACTGATTCAGAGTGCGATGAGAACCGTTATTAATTAAAGGTTGTGTGAACCACTCTGTATTTTGACTGACTGACAGTGATTCAACAACTGATTCAGAGTGCGATGAGAACCGTTATTAATTAAAGATAAAATATTTACTAAAAAAATATATCGTTATTTTTTTATTCCGGATGTGTATAATGATTATATTTTATTAGATAAAAATTACTGAATTAATATTATATTAAGTTCTGTTAAATATACTATTTCCAACGTCGAAACTAATCATTTAGCATTCGACATTACAATAAACTTCCATTCAATTTCAGTTATCTTGCGTTTGAAAACATCCATATGCGAAGCTGTCATCCCTATTTTGTCACTGGATTCGTTTAGTTAGCGCAGGTGTACTTGCGTCGATGGTCGCGGCTAAGCTGGACAGACAGTAGGTATTTAAATAATAAAAACTTCATTAAATATATAAAAATCTCAATGTTTTAAGAAGTTTATGATTTTATGTTGAGCCGCATTCATTACAGAGGTGGTCCGCATGCGGCCAGCGGATTGGACAGTCCTGATCTAAACGATGACTTTTTAACTGATTTTTCTTGCATAAATAATGGAGAATGCATTCAACATTAAATGAAAAGTAGAAACGCATACAATATCAATATATCGAATCTATTTCCCGATTTATTAATTTTATGTAAGAAATGGAAAAAATAAAAAAATAAGAAAATGAATGCATTAATATGGCATATATAATTGAAAGATAAAATTAGCTATATATAAATGAAGTGAACTTTATAACTTATTTACATAATTAAAACTGCCTGTACTGAAGCATATTGGCATATTAAAAATTAAGTAAAATAATTATATATGCGTGATATAACAATATTAAGCTATATGCTCCACTATATAATTAATGCAGTTAAAGTATTAAATTTTAAAGTTACACTAACTAAAAACTAATAAATTTCCTAAGCTGACTAAATAATTTATTTTACTTCTTTAAATAGATAAGCAAATATAAGTTATGGTATATTTAGAATTCAAATATACGATAACTTCTCTCATTTTTTGCTATTTTCGTTTTAAAATACTGTCGCCATGTGCATATTACATTGGGAAACTGTTTAAACCAGGGGTGTCCAACCTTTTGGCTTCCTTAGGCCATATTTGAAGAAAAAAATTGTCTCGGGCTGCACATAAAAATATACTAATTCCAAGATAGTTGTTAAGCGGTCGGATGGCCACGTGGTAACGTAGTGGCGCGCTATACACGAGGACCCGAGTCCGGCATCTCCTGAAAAGTTTTTTCGGGATTTCGGACTGGTCCGCGATCCCCGTTCTTCATCATCCGGTCTCCCTCCACTGGTGTAGTTGCAGCCCATGGTTGGAACTGTTCCCGCCCCTTAGTAATCACACTGATTGGAAGAGGACGTAAAACAAAAAAAGATAGTTGTTAAGCAAAAATGTTAAGAAATAATGTACAATATATGATATCCACCATGACAAATGAGCAAAAATGTCATAGATTAATAATCTTTGACTTCTTTTCGTTCAGAAATTTTTTTTAAAATCATTGAGCGGATCAAGAAGTTTTAATCACTGAAATAATAATATTTTAGAAAATGGAAAAAGGAAATTTAGATAGGTATTTAAATAAGAAAATGGAAATAAAAAATGTAGATGGATATTTAAATAATAAAAACTTCATTAAGTACATAAAAACTCAATATTTTAAAAAGGTTTACGATTTTATGTTGGGCCGCATTCAGTACAGCAGTGGGCCTCATGCGGCCCGCGGGTTGGACAGCCCTGGTTTAAACGATTATGTAAAATTAAAACGTCGCGATTAATAAACAAAACAAATGTCAGTCGTGATCGACTCATAGAACTTCATTACCATTGTCCCGATTTTATAATTTTAAAATTTCAATCAATTTTTGTTAAAGATGGCAGATGTTAGAAAATTTTTAGAGTTTCAAAGGTATTATATAAAATTATTTGGCACTCGTGAAAAATATATTAATTTGAAAACAGGTTTTTGATTCCGGGATTGAGACTTGTGATCTCGAGATTTCAATACATACATCATAACATAAAAACCTGCAGTGGCACAACCAGGAGGTGCGAGAGAACAATTATATCTCCTGATACTAATATTTGTACTGTGACTTGCACAGTGATTATTATTTACTATCTTTATATAGTAGATTCGATTAGTATAAACCAAACCAATCATAATCAATAAAATATATAACATATAATTTTGTGTATTTTTTGCGTTTCAGTTTTATTCAAACAACATTCGATATTTCTTAATTTTTTTTTTTTTAGTTGCAATTCCCTTGCTACATTTCTGGTTGCGTCACTAAAAATTATTAGAAAAATATAAATCAATTGTGTGTGAGAGAAAAATTTATTTGCAGTGTTTGGAATGTAGATCTCCATCATACAAAAAAAGTACAATTATGGAACAAAGTCAGTGACATTCTGATGTAAAGCTGGAGCACTCATTTATTTTGGCAAAATGTTTCATCAGACATGCTGTATTCTAGATTATCGGCTAGTACACCTACAATCCAACTGCAAGATTAAATTGTTAACCAATCAGATATAGCAGTCGATTGGATGGACATACGGTTCACATTTTTAGATTTTTTTAAGAATGATCTGAACCTCTCTCATTGAACCGATTCTTCACTTGATAAGGCGTGTTGTAACGAAACTAGTTTACGAGTCGCTGGCGCTAGCGGAAAGCTAACTTGCCCAATGTAAACAACCCCGCTAGCGAACATGTCACTTGCCGGGATAGTGGCAAGTAAAGTTGAAATCCTGGCTACTTTACTGTCCACTTGCCGGCCACGTGACCCACTTCCGGCTTCTACTGCCCCTGTGTAAACAGAGACAAACCCGTTAGCGGCTAGTCTCACGTGTGAGATTAAAAAGATGTCTTCGAAATGGAATTCGGAAGATATTCTAAAATTCCTCGATATATACGAAGAATACGAATGTCTGTGGAACATTAGACATTCAGATTACCACAATAAATCCATTCCAGAAAGTAGAATGTCCAAATTATTGCATGTATTCTTACAAAAAACCTTGTAATAGAAAATATGGAAAGTTTAAGAAAAAAAATAAAAGTGATTAAAAATGTGTACCGGCAAGAAGTTTTAAAAATAGAAAAATCGAAGAAAAGCGGTGCAAGTGTGGATGATATTTTCAAATTTTTCCACACAGTCTGAGGTGTCTTCTATATTCCTTGGGATCTTCATTCGCTATCTCGCGAACAACTGAATTTGATCCACCGTGAATTTCTCTACGCATAATCCAATTTCTACATTTCCTTCGCTATTTACCCTTTTTCTTAACTAAGTCCCTAAGCTCTTCGCTTAAAATTATTATAACGGCGTCAATAGCTTCTTCAATATCTAACATTTTAACTTCCCGTACAAAACGTGTGAACTTTGTATGCGACACACAATAGAAAATACAACTTGCCAGTAAATAGGTGCGGCTTCTACTAGTCTCGTATAAATAATAACTTTCCCTGTAGTTCGACTCGCGACAAGTTCTAGCGGTCTACAAACTAGCTTCGTTACAACACGCCTATAGTGAATCTCATCATGGATCGGGTAGCTCATAGTGGGCTTTGGAATGTCTCATCGCTTAGTGATCTTAAGTTGAAAAGTAATCATCGGAAATGAATCGGGTTTATAATAAAAACTTTAATATAAAGAATCCAAACCCGATCGGCAAACAATTGGAAAATGGCCGCTTAGTGATCTTAAGTTGAAAAGTAATCATCGGAAATGAATCGGATTTATAATAAAAACTTTAATATAAAGAATCCAAACCCGATCGGCAAACAATTGGAAAATGGCGTTGAAAAATCAAAACAGCAATTACGTATGAGTAGAAAAATAAATATTCAATAATATTTTGTTTATTCACACTGTACAAGTATTCTAGATTATTTAATAACAAAGCTGAAAAATTTCGAAAGTTACTTTCTGAATATCCTTGTGTATGTTTAGTTCATTTAAATCGAATAATATTTATGCAAAATATTCCATTGCTGCCTGTGAAATATTTTATAATATCAGTAATAGCGATTATTTTCAACATGCCTAGTCTATATACCAAGAGTTTTTCTCTAGAAAAATCGTCATATTTAATCCAATAATGATGAAGACGGATACATCGCTTAGGTCTTCATATTTTAACGAAGTTTATACTAGCAATTAACAGAAAATCCGAATAAAATAGAATAACCAGTTAGTATTCACAGTGGAATTAGTAGGTGTTAATTATTTATATAAACAAGAATAATTTATAGAGCTCAGACACATCATGGAAACGGGTTTAGAAGGAAATTTTAATTTGTACAGAATTATAGCAAAATTTTTCCACAATCATAGAAACTAAAGAGGGATATCAAAAACTTTTGATATCCCTCTTTAGTTTTAATTCTCACAATATAACTTTAGTCTTAATTCTCACAATATAACTTCTACTATCACGTGATATTTTTATGCATTTAAGTGATCATCCATCATTCTATTTGATCAGACTCAAAGTATATATATAAATCGTTGGTCAGACTATACTTTTTAAATGTTTATAATGTAATAAAAATAATTGTTTTTAGAAATCTGATAACTGATTGATTAATTTTTACTCAAATATTTATTTTTATTTAATATTAATTGAAAATAATATTTTAGTTTCATTGAATCATTTTCATTGATTTTTTTTATTATATGAATTACAAATATATTGTAGATATAATTATCATCAGGTTTTTAGTATATGAAGTGATGTTATACGAAGTCTAGGTTTTTAACATATTATATATGAACATAGTAAATAATCCCTCTTCCTTGATGATGAATTGATTTTCAATGTCCCAAACTCGAAAACTTACTGCAGCCCTTTCATTACTGACAAGACTTTTCGATTAAGTATTCTCTTCTTATTGGTTGAAAACGAAAGGAAAACTCTAAGTATTTCGTAATATGCCAATCACATGGATTTCATTCAAATCAGATAATATAAATACAGTACATGAGAGACATGTTAGGAAAAAAAAAAAAAATCGTACAACTCATAATTTGCTATTTGAAGTTAATATTCTTCTTAATAGAAGAAACATGAAGCGTATTAGCGGGAAAAAATATTTTAATTGACTAACATTTAAAAATTAATTATAATTTTAACAGTTCAGAAAATTGTTTTATTTATGCTCCAAATTAGCATATGATATTGTACACAGTGTATAGCGAGTCATTTCCATGTCCACCATGAGGCAGAAGAATCTTAAAAGATAATCGTGAAAACCATAGCAACTCTTCTTGATAATTTACTTAATTTTATTATATGCAATCTAATTTATGTTATTCTTTAATAAATTTATAAAGCGTATTATATCTACATTTCTAAATACAGTACTATATATATATACTGTATTTAGAAATAAACTTTCCGAAATATTTTATAATATTTCGGAGTTTTCAATTTTTACTGTCGCCCCCTTTAAACTGTATAGGGTGTCAATATCCGCGATGAACAAAAGTTGTGTTTAACAGCCAAGTCTAGATCCTTCCTGAAAAATCTCGGGAACCGGATCTTCCAAGTGAAAGTCTAGTACATTCCTACGTAATCATCCAATCGATATACTGTGAGTTCAGATAGATAATAACTACATAGATAATAATCATAAAATAAATCTGAAAAAATATTAAGAAATTTATGCAGACTTAAATAATAAAAAGTGATTTAACTAATGAATAAAATAAAGCAAGACACGGAATAATTGCTACAGTAGTATATTTATATAACTAGCAATTCTATAAAAAATCGTTTTCTTTCCGAATTTATTTCAAAGCAAAATAAATAATGCAGGACTGAAATGTACGGCATTAAAGTCATCTTTAATGGCATGATCTGGTCATCGAATTTCATAAAAATCAGTCAAATTGTTTGAAAGTTATTAGGGAGAAATGCCAGAAGTTTGAACATCGGCTATTTATAATTTAAAATGCTAATTATATTGATAATAGTCATCAGTTATAAGTGAATGTCATCGAGGACCACTTTAATAATTGTTAAATTTCATAAAAGTTCATTTAGTTCAAAAAATATTGAGAGATCATCTCAGAAATTTGAACGTCCATTATTTTGAAAGGTTTGAAAGTACATTATTAAAAATTAATTAAAATATGCTATGTGGAAGCCATCCTTAATTATCGATCATTACAACTTAAATAATAAATTTTTAACATCATTTATTTTCATGAAATTAGAATTTTGTAAAAATTTATTAGCAGAACACAACTAGACATATAATAATTTTATAAAATCATTTTCTTCAAAAAATAAATAATATTCAGTTTATATCGTATATTTCATTAATATATCATTAATCAGAGATCAAGAGAAAATTAAAAATTTTATCATCATATAAAACGGAAATATAGTTATATATTATCTGAAAGTGTATTATTCAACTAAAAAAACTATTAACAAAATTACCTGTTAAAATTCAGTTTTGTATTTCAAAACTAGTAAAAAGAAAAAATCAAAAACACTTTGCAAATATTCTACTTTCTATGTTAATACATTTTTAATATTAGGAAAATTTTATATATTATTATCGGACTATTTAGCATATTATAATTTTATCGAAATTCAGCTACTTTTCACATTTGTATTTTTAATAATATTTCCTTGTTCTCACTTTAGAATAATTATACTAGAAAAATATTTTCAAAACTATTTATCTCATAATTTAAATTTTGTTTTAATAGTTACTGTATCAATATTTAATTTTGCATTAATCCTTTTGATTTTTTTGTATGCCCATCTTTATCATATGCTATTAACAGTACTTAAAAAATTTTTTTTTATAAATTCTTTTGTATTATAACTATAATGGAATTCATCTAATATTTTATTATGAACTGTAATACCAATCAGTACTAATTTATCCCAATAGTTTATAAAGAAATAAATTACAGAATGTTTTTTATTTATAAACTATGTAACTACTAAGTTAAGTTAACAGATACACTCAAGGAATGAAATTTCATCCCTTGAGAATATCTGCTTGATATGAAATTTAATTCTGTAAAATATGATGTTATATTGTAAACAATATATGCTTCATCCTCAAATTTTCATCAAAAGCAAAATAATTGCTATTAGCAGTCCATTGTTTTCTGCACAAAAAAATATTTATTTTTGGAAAATGTCATAAATTAAAAGAAAATTTAAAACATTCTAGTTTATGCATAAATAATCACAAAATGGAGAAATAAAGGTTATATGTAAGAATAATAATATATCTAAGCAATATGTAGTTTAAAGAAGGATGCTGAAAGAAAAATGGGAAATGACTGGTGCCCTTTTCATCTGTACCATAAATAAAAAGTTCCACAAAAAAAAAAATTAATATATTATTTAATGTTATGCTATATATATAGCAAAATATTAAATAAAAACTTACTAGTATATTTAATATATTATTTAATGTTATGCTATATATATAGCAAAATATTAAATAAAAACTTACTAGTTTCAGAACACTTCAAAGTGTTTGTATAGAATACAACACATCAAAGTGTTTAAACACTCCAATAATTTACAAATTAATGAGCACACAAAATCATGTTATAACATTGAAGGTTCAAACAAGGCAGCCATATTATAAAAAATGACTATAGCCAATGTGCAAATATATGAACCCCTAACTTATGCAAATATGATTTATGTAAATTCAACTTTACATAAATAAACTGACATGCAAAATATTTTTAAAAATATTTTTAGAATTTAATGCATAATGCATACATTAAATGAGTGATAATTTTGCATGATAATATTGTGAGGGCCAGAAGACCCCAAAGTTTTATAGAAAATTCCAAATTTATATTGTATCAATATTAGTTGTAATAATTCAAAATGTTAATTCAGAATTTGTTAATTTAGAGAAAAATTAATTAAAAGATTAAAGATTAGTCAAGTAATGAATCAGGAATTACCTGACAGTTCCTCCTCTAAATCAGTGGGAAACTTCCATGTCTAAAGTTGAATAAAATTTAACGAGTTCTGTGTCTGAGGAGAAACATCAGCAGAAGGAGAGATTAATCAAAAGGATAGTCTGACAGAAAGTGAAGAGGAACAATCATTGAAAATGTAAGTTCAACGGCGAAACACAATTTGTCCCGTCAGGAGCAACTGATGGAGATGGAGATGACGGATGGCCGACGGAGACAGAGATGATGGGTGACATTGGTGATGACGACAACCGAACAACAATAATAGTGGACAATGGACAATGGTCACGACTAATGGTGTGAACAATTATAGACTATTTTGGACAGACTTGTGAACTTTTGAACATTTAGTGTTAAGTACCTAAATAGGATTTATGGCAAGATAAAATAGGAATGTACTGTCTCACAGGTATGTGCATAGAGTTGTAGAACTCTCTCTCTCTTTCTCTCTCAGAAAATGCATTAGTTATTAGTTTAAGAATCTTTATATCATATATATATTGTTTGCTTCAGATTATATCAAGCTTGTTTAAATAAATAATTTGTTTTTGTTAAATTTTACTTAGTTGAGTCAATCCTTTTTTCCCAGATCCCTGAGCCACTTACTTATGCAACATTATTCAAAATTATTATTTTATTTAAGTCAAGTTACTTCAGCCATATCTGTTCCCCGATCCTTTACAGTATCACCACAATAATTATGAAACTATTTTATTGATAGTTAATAACATTTGAAAAAATTTCTATTGAGAGCTAACTGCCAATAGTAAAATTATCCTACATTTGTAATAACTAACATATATGATGCTAGTATGTATATATCATATTACATTAGTTATATCTTATCTCCTGCTTTATAGGAAAACTAAGGATACAGCACATGATGTTTTAATTTTATCTTAATAATTGCATAGACAAATTTAATATATAATAATAATAATAATAATAATAATACAAATGTAAATCAGGGAGTTTCTGTAACTGGAAGAGATAAGGATCATCAAGAGCACAAATAAATTAAGAACAAGATAGAATTACACAGATTGCTAAGATTTATAGTTATAAAATGTTCTTTTTATTAAATATTTTAATAATCTGTTTATATACTATTGGATATGTTCTTTCCATTCATTAAACTAAACTAATTAACATAAATTTTTAAAATTTGGATTATATCAAACACCAAATGTTACTAAAATTAAATAAACTAACTTTAAACTAAAAATAAAATTATAATTTAGTCTGTTAGGCCAGTCCATTCTCATTTTCTGTTAAAATTCATATAACAGAGTTCAATATTTTGCATGCAGTATGCATCATATGCATGTTGTTTGTACTTATATTATCTTATTATAAGAAAATTTCTTTTTTTCTAATTTGTTTTTTCTATTAAATATTTTAATAAAAAGAACATTAGAAGAAATTCATCTTCTAATGTTCTTTTTATATATACAATACAAACATCAAGGGAATTATAATCCAAATAAATCCAAACAACTTGCCAAATTTAACCCTTCAGATACACTAACAGAATTTAAAACTGAAATAAATTAGATAAACTATAGAAATTATTTGACTTAGTAATTTCTATAGTTTATCTAAATTTATTTCGGTTTAAAATTCTTTGTTGTATCTAAGGGTTAAATTGGCAAGTTGTTTGGATTTATTTTTATATATTTATCAGTATTTATAAACTGAGAAACAACAGATAGAAACATCTCACTCCTGATACATCAAGACTTCTAACATTCCCCATCAAACAATAAATAATGCTATTCTTGATTCAAGAAATAAACAGGTTTTCTTTTATCTAGGAAAAAGCTTTTATAAAGTGAGATAAATTTATTTAGATATGGATAAAATACTTTTTTGATTAGTTTTCATTATAAATTGTTCAAACTTGCATTTAAAATGTCAAAATTATTAATTTTTGCTATGTATGCAAATATCTGATTCATAAATAGTGAAAAATATAAGTTAGTTTAAATGATTCTGCTATTTATAATTTAATATTTTGAATAGGTTAATAAAATTAATAAATTTTCCAATTATTATTCATTATTAGAATAATAGTCTCTAATTTCCAATTTCTATCACTTTTGAGATTTCCCACAGAGATAATAATTTAAAAAAGTTCAAGTGATCAATTACATACAATATTTATTCATGTAATTTCCTCTTCCACAATTTTCCTCTATAACTTGGGAAAGAAAATTCTGGAGGAAAAAATTTATTTATTTTCTCTATCTTTATTTTTAAATGTAGTTACTAGGAAATATCAAGGATATTTTTGAAGAAATTTTCTATTATTCTGGGTCTCCACAGAAGCATCATACAAATAATAAGTTAAAACATAAAGAAGCAAAACTAAACCACAAAGAACATTTGGCAACTGATGAAATGAAAATCCAACCAGCAACACAAATTCAAGAATTCTAGATATGTAAAACAAGTAAAAAATAATCATTTAGTATTTACTAATTGATAAGATATATCAGGAACTGAACACCAAAGAATAAATACATAAAGTAAACCTTTCAGCTATTTATTTGGATTTAATTTTGTTTATGATATTATCTTAAAATGTGAGATTATATCTAAAGAATAGAAAAATTTGAAACCAATTTGAAAGTTGAATTTGAAATATATATCTTATTTGATAAAAATTTATATTTATTATAATAAGATAAGTATCTATCTTGCTACTAATGGTATATTTTGATTTATAATAGATTTAAATAAATTTTAAAGCTTAGATCAGAGGTGCTGACCTCATGTCCCATGGCCACTTGTAGAATGCAAATGCAGAACTTCCAAAAATTATTTAAAAAAAAATATATATATATATATAATAATGTGAAATAAAGCTTAGCACTCCTACTTCACCTATCACTTAAGCAGAAAAGTTTATTCAAAGAGCATGCACAGGTAGTGCTACAAAATTTTCTCTTTGGTATTGTGCATCTGAATTTGAGCCTAAAAACTATATATAATAATTGTCTATTGTATGGCCTGCAATGTGTACCAAATTTTTAAATTGATTTGCAACTTCTAAAAGTTTGAACACCTTTGGCTTAGACTGTCCTTATGCAGTCGATTCTTGCTATTCGCAGTAGTTACGTTCCGTAAATTCTTCACGAATACTGAACCATTGTGCCTATGGGAAATATAGAGATAGGTTCCTGTGAACTTTTCTTCCCAACATTTTCATACTTGGTTTGTGGTGTTTTTCTGTTTACAGACACCTTATTTAATTTGTATTACATTACTTATAAATAATTACAGTATATACAGTATTATAATTACAGTAACCTTTATTTAATTTTTAAAAACATTAACTATATAGTAAATAAAATCTTATTTTTGATTGATAGTTTTTTGAGGTTGCAAGATGTTTAATGTGACAGCTGACACATTGACTTTCTGAACTATGTTGAAAAGCTGCATCAGCCTTGTCTGTGTCGCTTTTTGCCTCAGATCTTCTAAAATTTTGGCGTAAGGAGCAAATGCACAGGAAGTTAAGCAACTAAATTTGACACTGCATTAAAGCATAGGGTCACATTCTTTTGTGGGACCTGCGGATGATATGAACAGGTTTTTGCCCTACCTGCGGTCTGTGGAGTGAATGAGGATAGGTAATAAGAAATTTTTTGGCAAACCGATTCAGAGACTATATGTGGTAACAAACAACTTCCTTTCTCCCTCTCTCTTAAGAGAGAAAGAGAAAAGATATACACTGGTAACAGTATTTTTGCTGCTCAGCGGGAATCCACAAATAAGCATGAAAGCTCCGTAAATAATGATTTTATGATTACAAATAAATTTTCGCAAATAGTCGAATATGCGAATATGGAATCCACGAATAACGAGAATTGACTGTATTTTCATAAATTAGTCACAGCATTGATTTTCTGTAATAAATTTTTATATATAAAAACTTAATTTTTTTTAAATAAAATAATTTTTACAAATCATGTTATCAGTTTACTAAAAGCAAATATTCAAATATTATATAAAGAAATTTAATTCATCTTACCATCTATCAATAAAATTATAAAAGTTACTCATATTATTAAAAAACAAATTTATTTTATTTCTAAATATTTACAGGATATAAATTATCATCAGTTACTTTGGAAACACTATCATTAAAATTTTAAAAACCTTTTAGTCAATTTTGAGAAAAAATTTTCTGATTCTTTTTAAAATTTTATTAATAGTATTATATAATATACTTTATTATAAACTTTGATTAGAAATATTTATAGAGAATGCAAAACATTCTCTATAAATATATTGG
>AYEL01083864.1:0-41001 GCA_000484575.1 Olivierus martensii
ATAATCATTAATGATGTTTAAAAATAGTTTTAATTTAAAATTTAAATTTTTTCAGAATTTTTATTTCAATCATAAAGTTGTATAATGTAATTATACAAAACTAATTTTAAAAGTTATTTCACATTAATATTAAATAAGTTTGAATATTTTCATCTTTTAAAAATTAAAATACAAATTCATATCTTTAGTTTTAAAAAAGAAAATATTTTTAAAACAAAAGGAAAATAACTTTAGATAATTCATATATGAAAATAAAAATTCAGCTATCAAAGTCAAAATCTATAAATAAATTTTTACAAAAGTTTTGAGCAAATTTTATAATTTATCAAATCAGAAATATTTGCTTAATTTACCTTATTATGTCCTTTTGATCCAGCCACAATATTTGGATTAGCTATTAATTAAAAAAAAAGAATTATAAATATTATAAACAGCATAAAGTATATTAATTTATTACTATTCTATAGAATTAATACAATTAATATATATAAAGATAATTTATTTATAAACATATTATGATTATTTTAATATAGATTAATTAAAATATTTAAAGCTGCCAGTCGTAACAAGTAATTCAATCATCACCTTTATCTATAGCTCACAATACCGGTCAAATATCTTAACACCGGTATTTCGATATTATTAATTGATAAAACCGGATTACTGATATTTATACTGTTGTTGCAAAACTGTTATTTATTGCAATTATAAATACTGTGTTCTAATAAATTATAAAAAAATACCATCATTACAAAAACATATATATATATTATACTAATATTATAATTTTCAATGCTGTGTTCTAATAAATTATAAAAAATACCATCATTACAAAAACATATATATATATTATACTAATATTATAATTTTCAATTATGTTTCAGACAGATCTGAGTTTCATCATGTATTCAGGATATTTTTACGTTTGTATTGCATATAACAATCCTCTACTACAAATTTAATAATTCTAATTATCCTTTAAGAATAATCTTTATTCACTTTGCATCTACATTGAATACACTAAGTAAATTCAAATAGTGTAAAAAATGTTCATACAAGGACTTTCAAAACGTCACAAAATATTTCAAGTTTGTCGGTTTCCAAATATTGCTGTTCCAATAAAAAATACCACTTATTTAACTGATCTGATTACAGGGATATTGCGAAATTCATACTATCTTATGAGTTTTTCGGAAAATTTAAATAAAAAAAGTTTTGTTCATTCTTCCAATGTTACTTTTATTAATAGTTTTAATATCGTTCCAGTCAAGATTGCTTTAACAATGAAATTTTTTGCAACACTAGGAGATTTTAGGAAACTGCATGGATTGTTCATTATACTTTGAGCATTTCAGTATAATTCTATGAATATTAAAGTTAAATTATCTCAGGAAACGGATATTAGTTTGTAATTATGTATTAAATAAAAGATTTCATATTAAAAATGGATAAAGATAGCTATCACATTCTTAATTGTAAAATAATTACTTTTGTCACGTAAATATCAATCAGTATATAAGAAATATGTAGCATTGGGTTAATAATGAATAAATGAATATAATAATTCACACAAAGTCTTTGTCTTTGATTTATTAGGCATGTAATACATCACAATACAAAGTAAAGAACGTGCAGTAAATACAATCAGGCATCTGGAAAAGCGCTGACTGAAATCATCATACAATAAATATAGGTGTATAGAAAAATCATATATATCGCAATTTCAATTTCCTCAATCTTTTCGTGATACAATACTTTAATAATTTGTTTTTTCGTTTTTGATAAATATTTTTGATTCTGATAAAGAATAATCTTTTATATATATATATTATATATAGGTAATTTATAATCGTCCTTATTTATATGCATATAAATCTCAGATAAAAGTTAACAACATGAAGGAATATATATGTATACTAATCCATATACTATATATGTATCCAATTGGATATGTATCGATATACATGGATAAATATCCATATGAATATGCATGCGTATGTATGAATTCGTATCTAAGTGTCTAATATATGTGAATATATAGGTATCAGTTAAATATAACTTATTCATACATTAGACTATACATGGGTGGAATGCACTATACTCTATTGAAGCTTACAATACGTTAAATTTGAATTAAAGAATGATAATGATGTTTATTCTTGGAAAGTTTTGGATGTCTTAAAAATTTTAAATTTATTCAAATTCTTTTGATCTTGAAGATTTTTTGAAAATTTAACTAAAAACTATGTGAATGGCTAAGTAATTGGAAAGCTTTATCTCGCATACGTATTACTAAAATTTGTTTTGTATTAAAATAAAATGTATCAATATACTAAAATTTATCAATTTGTTAAATTTATGCGTTATAGTTAGCTACGTCCTAATATATTAAGACTTACAAAATGATCAATAGATTGTGCAATACCGTGTAAATATTATCAATTTCTATGACAAAACCGTGCCTTTGAGGCTGCAGGAAAATCAGTTTCGACTTTGCGGGCCGGCTGCATCAACCTGGCTTCCCTCGTTGCATTGAATCGGAGGTAGTAGACTTAGTTCCCACTGAACGTTGGGGGTAATTAAAGCTGAAATACATCTCGCAGAAAGACTCATATAGAATTCTATGGTGAAGTATAGTCTTTAGGTCTTCGGAGCTTTATTTAAGATCTTACTAAGATCTTTATGAGCTGTGGCCATCCGGCTGACCACTAACTACCTAATATATTTCAGATTTAATTCCGAATTTAGTATTTACTGTTTTTCAAGAGAAGTCCACACTCAGCCCGCTGAACCCTATTATCTACCCTATCTCCACTTTCTGGTGCATTCCATCATGGATGTTGGCCAGTCCATGATATGCTAAAAATATCAACCGTCAAATAACTCCGTCGTGTGATAATTAAAACTGTGCTAACGGAATCTATCTCAATAGCTGATCAGCGATGAGAAATGTAAGCTTCTCAGTTGAGAACACTGGAGATGTCGTAGAAAAGCTTTAGCTTTCCTCTTTGGTGGATTCGGGTTCGATTCTCGGATCCCAACGACCTGTGGAAATATTTATCATTGATCCGGTTCTTGCCTGTCGATCCCGTTCTTCAGAATCCGGATGATACCTTCGCAGAGGCGGGTAGCCTTTGGAAAGGCTGGTTTCGCTTTACCACTTTGTATTCTACCTGTGTGAAATGTGATTTTATTTGTTACAATAAAATAAAAAAGTAGACTCCAGTTGAGGAGATAAATCTACAAGTGATACGTTCGTAACTAATCCAAGCCATGTGTTGATCGAATGGACGTATGATAAAGCATTACTATTTTGAAGGATATGGGCTCGAATTGGTGTCCCGACGCTGCAGATTTTCAGGAGTGGTTCTTATCCTGTCAGTAGAATCTCTTGTTTGAACCGTTTGGTTTACTCTACCATAAGTGTTGACGAACCTGTTATGGGCTCTACAGAATTTCGAAGCCAGATATTAATTAAACTAACCAAACATCACAGCCAAATCTCCCCTAGTGGACAAAGTCTAAATTAATTTTTTCTAACGATTAGGTTTTTGAACCATAGCCTTCATTAAAAAAACTTAATCGTTACATTAATTGGTTGGATAGGTTAATCCGCCATATCGCACGAGGGATATACTATAACAGGCGGCGGCCATTTGTAGATCCCATCACTGGCTAGCGAACACCCATGATGGGATCAACCGCATGGTTAAAGGATGGAGTTTAACAGCTCGGGCCCGGTTCCTTCCTAAAAAACTGGAGATGTGGAACCCGGATTTGAACCCCGATTCCTACAGAGTGATAAGCCAAAGCTTTACCATGCTGCCATCCGGTGGACCTTAATCATTAGAAAAAATTTAATTTAGACTTTGTTCACTAGGGAAGATTGGCTGTGATGTTTGGTTAGTTTTCCCCTAATTAGTAATTAGTGTATATTAGAGATATTAGTTAACATTACGTGGTCTTAATTAAGTTATATTAGTTAAGACCACGTAATGTATCTGTCAGATATACTTAGCGGTATTAAATTTCACACGAAATTAAGTTTGTTATTGTAATTGATACAATCTTCTTCTTTGCAGATTTGATAGAATCTTCTTCTTGTATTGAAAGAATCTTCTGAAAGTATATCAACAGAAAATTTGGCATTTTCCAATAATTCGATGATGTTTAAAGATAAATAGATCCAACTGATTACTGGAAAGAAAAATTACACCTTACGAGAATTTAATTCATATATCCAAATCTGTGTTCCGGATAGCCACTTATGTATTATTGCTTCTTTGCAGGCTCCGGATTCTTTTTTTCAATAAATGCCACCATTTTCCATTCAATAAGCGTACTAAGGAGAAAGGAGAAACAACTCTATACAAATGCTGCACACTCTGCAGAGTTATCTGAATTATAGTGATACAGTGTGCTTGGTTTGGACTCTATAATAAATTTTTTAAGGGAACATTACTTAAATTCGAATTCTGGTCCTCCAAGGTGGAAAACCGATTTCTTTCACGCTATCAATCCTGCCAATTAACACCGGCTTCAACTCCATTGTCTGACCCTTGCTGAATTTTTTCAGAGAACTGTCTGGGTCCAGACTATCGAACCATCCTCTTCCATTTTGGCTTTCTTTAGTGCCATACATCTATATATTAATATTTTGCGAATTTTAGAAATATTTAATGAATAAATTAAGAAAATGTTGTGGATAAAATTATTATTATTAGTAAAATGCATTAATTTGTTAATATTAATTTAAATCATCTTCTTATCCATCATTCGATGAATTATCTTACTTCCTGCAGAGTGGGAATTAAATAAAACACTTAGTGCTTAATAACGGAAACATTTGATTATTAATAGGTAGTTAAGCTATATTAACACATAATACATAAAAGTATGGCTGCCTTAACTTCGGCAATTGCAGATTGCCGAAGTTAAGATGCAGATGCAGTTAAAAAACAAATAGCGCCACCAACAGGAAAAAAGATGCTACAAAAATGTTTGTTCACTCTAAAACATTCTTCCTTGAATTAACTGTTTTTTGACAAATGTTCAGGTTTTATGTATTACATGTAATAACAATATTAGGTATTCTTAAGTCCGAAATCTTCAACACAACTGTTATGTACTACTTTGGGTAATGATTTTCTTAATACATTTGCAAGTACTTTTTGAGATAGCAAATACTCTAAAATATCTTCCTTAGCTAAATGCTCTTTAAAAAATGATACTTTAGCTCTCTGTGTTTTATCTTTGATTATTTACTAGTATTTTCCAATATTTATTTGGTTGTTGTTATTGTGCAATTTGTTAATCAATTTTCTTAACTAAAGTACTTCCTGTATTATAAAGAGCTATATATTCTGTTTCAATTTTACATAACGCTATTTCTTTTTGTCTTTTACTATGCCATGAGATGAGATTTTCTTTTACTTTAAAGTAAGAATCAGTAATCGAATACTATAATTTTATTTCCCAATCAGAATCACTATATCCAGTCAAATTACAATCGCTATCTTTGCTATATTCTAATTTACGATTTAACATTCCTTTTATGCAGAGAGTCTTTTAACTTGTCACACAGAAATATCTTAAAAAGAAAGTATTTTACAAAAAATGTTTCAGACAAAAGTTGGGTTTTGAGGGGGGAAAGAGAACAGCATTATTTATTTTTCATTTGGTGGGCGTTTTCATGGAATTTTTGTCAAATTCATTTTTATCAATGGGAACCTGTATTTTTACAAATTCTTACTCTATTATTATATTGCAAAAACTCAAGCAATTTTGGTCTAAAAAAAACCTTTTCTGTGATCTTTGTTTTTGAAGTTTTTCAACAATAATTATAAATTAGGTGTTACAACTGTAATATATCGTATATATCGAAAATAGTATTTTTGCAAACATGATACTGTATATTTAAGGGAAAAAGTGAATTGACTTCTTTTTATTCTGAAAGTAATTTACTAATGAGAGAAGCCGAAAAAATAATGCATCATAACAAGTGTTCAAAATGATAACCATCTACTTGGATACATTTGTTAATTCGTTTGATAAAAACATTCATGACAACATAATATTATCGATCGATACAATGCAAGTATTTTAATGCGTTCTTTCATGTTTTCTGCAGTTGTTGGTACTTCCTGGTATAACCTTACCTTAAGGTAATCCCATAAAAAAGTTAAGAAATGTTAGGTCTGGCGATCAGGCAGGCCAATTAGTACTTCCTGGTATAACCTTACTTTAAGGTAATCCCATAAAAAAGTTAAGAAATGTTAGGTCTGGCGATCAGGCAGGCCAATTTACTCTACCACTCCTGCCGATCCAACGGCCATTATAATCCAGGCTTAATATGTGTCGCGCTGTCAAAGAATAGTGTGCAGGGCAATCATCACGCTGAAATCACATATTCCATTTGTCGTCTAAGCTCAGATCTACCAGCAACAATGGCATTTCTTGATCTAAAAAGTTACTGTATTTCTGTCCAGCCAACGTCAAAAATAGGGACCAATTAATTTATCACTGATAATTCCATACTAAACATTCACAGTCCAAGGGCGGTGATGTTCAATTTCCCGTAACTACCGTTGTTTATCAATACTCCAATAATGCATGTTGTATCGATTCACCTCCCGTGATTCGTAAAACTTGATTCATAGAAAAATAATATGCAAAGAAAATAGCTCCTTATTATTTCCATTCTTCTCGTTCCCACTAGCAGAAGGCCATTCGATTTTGAAAATATCTCTATGAATTCTTGATGAAACGACTCATGGTATGGGTGAAATTTGTGACGGCTTAGAATTCTGAAATCCTTGTCTGAGATATTCCAGAACTACGAAAAACTGCACAAGAACTTTTACATGTAGGTATGCTGTGCAGCTAGCACAGCAGCCTCATTATTTTCATTAATTACAATTGCTGGGCGCCTTCTTTTTCCCTATTTTACACTTCCATTTTCTATAAACTGTTTCACAGCACGATAGAAGGATCTACAGAACGGAATGGTTTTCACAGGAAAACGATCAGCATACAATCTCATAGAAGCAGTAATATTTCTTACAAACTCACCATAAATAAGAATCATATCAACTTTTTCTACGACTGTGAAATATGCCATATTTAGTTCACAATTAACTGAACATTTAGGGTTAATTAAAGTAATTCAATGTAATGAACTTTACTCTCTATTCACCATGCTTAATAAAGACAGGAAACTCAGCGAGCCTTATGAATGTTGGGCCGTCTTCCAATTCATATTCGCATATTGAAAGATCTGAGACATTTTATTTAACTAAATTTTATTTATTTAATCATAAACTATAAAGGTTTTCTCTTAAAATGTAATTTGGATTATACTAAGATATTTTTAAAATATATTTTCATTATTAAATTATTTACATTTAGTTGAATTTAGGGCCATAACAAAATCAGTTCTTGACTTGAAATAACTTAAAACCTTAAGACTAGTTTTTGAATCTTTAGTATTCTCGAATATTTTCTGAGAGAGCACTAAGGGTCTGTACAGAGATCACTAAGGGTCACAATTATTTGTTATGGACTAACCAGTCTCTCTACCAGATTACAATTGCTGGGCGCCTTCTTTTTCCCTATTTTACACTTCCATTTTCTATAAACTGTTTCACAGCACGATAGAAGGATCTACAGAACGGAATGGTTTTCACAGGAAAACGATCAGCATACAATCTCATAGAAGCAGTAATATTTCTTACAAACTCACCATAAATAAGAATCATATCAACTTTTTCTACGACTGTAAAATATGCCATATTTAGTTCACAATTAACTGAACATTTAGTGTTAATAAAAGTAATTCAGATGTAATGAACTTTACTCTGTATTCACCATGCTTAATAAAGACAGGAAACTCAGCGAGCCTTATGAATGTTGGGCCGTCTTCCAATTCATATTCGCATATTGAAAGATCTGAGACATTTTATTTAACTAAATTTTATTTATTTAATCATAAACTATAAAGGTTTTCTCTTAAAATGTAATTTGGATTATACTAAGATATTTTTAAAATATATTTTCATTATTAAATTATTTACATTTAGTTGAATTTAGGGCCATAACAAAATCAGTTCTTGACTTGAAATAACTTAAAACCTTAAGACTAGTTTTTGAACTCAAATATATTTTCATTATTAAATTATTTACATTTAGTTGAATTTAGTGCCATAACAAAATCAGTTCTTGACTTGAAATAACTTAAAACCTTAAGACTAGTTTTTGAATCTTTAGTATTCTCAAATATTTTCTGAGAGAGCACTAAGGGTCTGTACGGAAAGCACTAAGGGTCACAATTATTTGTTATGGACTAGCCAGTCTCTCTACCAGACCAGCCAGCTAGCTAGAAGAGCGAATCGATCTGGTATATTGGTTCGCTCTTCTAGAAGCTTCTAGATTGGTTCGCTCTTCTGTTGAAGTATGAATGGACCTGGTATATTGGCGGTTTTTGGTCAGCTAACTAGAAGAGCGAATCGATCTGGTATATTGGTTCGCTCTTCTAGAAGCTGCTAGATTGGTTCGCTCTTCTGTTGAAGTATGAATGGACCTGGTATATTGGCGGTTTTTGGCGCCTTGGAGGTTTTGATAGGTTTGGGAATCGAATCCGACATCGAGAATATTGGTGATGTTCCACAGCCAACTCTACTGACATTCTTAAATACTGTACTTCATTTTGAAATATTACAGTTGGAATACTTAATATATAATTAATGCTGAAATAACTTCGCAATGCTAAAAATAGGAAACACAAAAAAGTTTCTTAGACCAACGTTGCTTGAATTTTTGCATAGAATAAGAATCTGTAAAGAAAATATAGATTCCTATTGAGAAAAACAAACTGACCCCAATTGACTTTGAAAATGCCCACAAAATGAAAAATGAATAATGCTGCCCCTCAAAACACAAGTTTTTGTCTGAAACATTTTTTGTAAAATACTTTTTTTGACATATTTCTGTATGTCAAGTTAAACGAATCATCCTATATATAAAAAATTTTAATAAAGTTCTATTATAAAAAAAATTATAAATCCTATATATAAAAAATTTACAAAGATTGAAAGTTTTATACCATCTTTTTCAATTAAACAACAAAATTATAAATACAAATAGAAATACTTATAACCACTTAACGTCGAGGCATTAAGTGGATAAATAAGAGTATCTCAAATAGTTTTGATTGGCAAAAAATCTATTATTTATAGATAGATAAATATATCGAATTCTTTAAATTTTGAAATAAAGAAAATAAAAACTTACAATAAATTAAATATATTCTTAAAATTATGTACAAACTTGAGAATTTGTTTAATATAATTCTTCTTTGATTTAAGCAATTACTGATTTTTATTTACTTTTCCTATTTAACTTAGTTGATTGCACTATGTTATATTTAATATTATAACGGAGAGAGTGATCCTAATAGTTTATTATATACTTGTATATATTTTTATAATTATGAAGTAATTTTTAGTTAAATATTTATATCGTGGATTTGAAATATAATACTACAATGTATATTTTACAATATTACAATAGTGTAATATTGTAAACATTATACTTATTATTAGATGTAAAAAGTATTGATAATAATTTAATATTTCCTGATATTTCATATTCTTTTTTTGTATATCGTGCTGGGGAATCTGAGAAATGGCATGTTGTCAATGGTTTACTCTTTCATATATTTCGATTTATGAAAAATTTATAATTATATAATGAATTATAAACATTATACTTATTATTAGATGTAAAAAGTATTGATAATAATTTACTATTTCCTGATATTTCATATTCTATTTTTGTATATCGTGCTGGGGAATCTGAGAAATGGCATGTTGCCAATGGTTTACTCTTTCATATATTTCGATTTATGAAATATTTATAATTATATAATGAATTTTGTGCAATAAAATGTTCTCAGTTCTGAATTATAATATTTTCTTCATATACTTTACTGCAAGGGTCTACTGATATGCCTATAATAATGGATATTCTTCTTACTTTGAAGAAGAATATATATTATTGTTCTCAGTTCTGAATTATAATATTTTCTTCATATACTTTACTGCAAAGTCTACTGATATGCCTATAATAATGGATATTCTTCTTACTTTGAAGAAGAATATATATTATTATAGGCATCTTACATCCTGAACACAAGATCGAAACCTTCTACGAAGTTGCGATCTTGTGATCAGAATGTAAGATGTTGATGAATTATCAACATAATTTGCATTGGGTACTGTATAAATGTCAAAATTTTCCAATAAGAGAGTAGATTCTTTATCCTTATGAATGTTTAAAATAGTGAAACCCAAGTTGGATATCTTGATCAACAAAAGTATGTATTAAAAAATCCTATTTTGGCTGTGTAATTTTCTAAAAAATTTATATTCATTAAAGATGAAGGTGGGATTTTTCAGGAATGTTTATGTTTATGACCCACTTTCACTAATACACTCTATATATAATTTAGATTCTATCCAGAAATATAAAACTCATAGTGTTTCGCCAGAATATTAATGACATCGTCATTAGGTGAAGGTGGGATTTTTCAGGAATGTTTATGATCAATTACCCACTTTCACTAATACACTCTATATATACTTTAGATTCTATCCAGAAATATAAAACTCATAGTGTTTCGCCAGAATATTAATGACATCTTATTACATCATTATTAGTCTGGTGCACACTATATTGAAATCGGAGATTTGTTTTGGCTTTCTTTGCATATAACTCCATCATACGTTATATCATGAAGGCATTCAGAAGAGAACAAGTATTTAAATTAAAATAATGATTTTGGCATAATTTATTGATCAATGTGTATTTTAAGTTTTATATAGCTATTATTTTATGATTCATTTTCATCAGGTGCAATCTCGTCTTAAGGTCGGCTGACATGGATTGCAATTTTTCTATATCTAAGGGTGATATGGCGGCTTAACTACAGTAACATAACCTAAACAAGATCATATAATTTATCTATCAAGTACATTTAGCTACACTAAACTTCCCATGTGGAGTGTCTTTGATTATGTGTCTTTGATTTATTACGCATATAATACAAAATTAGGAACTTGCAGTGGATGCAATCAAAATCTCGAAAGCGCTTACTGAATGCATTATAGAGGGTGAAGAAAAACTTCGTCGTAAAATTTTGTGTACTGATAAGGGACCTCGAAATAAGTCGAAAATGTCTAATAAACATATGTTCTAAATGGCAACGTTTTCGAGTTATAATCCTTTAAAGCTAGCAAATCACCATCGAATACACAAAGCGTCACGTTGCGTCGCATTACCAAGATGCGTCGTTCGCCTTCTTACTACCTGGTAGTAAATAGGAGAGCGACGCATCGTGACGCTTTGTGTACTCGATAATGATTGGCTAGTTTTAAAGGATTATAACTCGAAAACGATGCCATTTAGAACATATGTTAATTATACATTTTCGACTTATTCCTAGGTCCCTTATCAGTATACAAGAAATTTTTCTTCACCCTGTATAGTTGTATAGAAAAAAAAAAAAAACATATATGTCAAGCTTCCAATCTCCTCAGTCTTTTCGTGATACAATACTCAAATACAATTTTTATTTATCAATTTTGATAAATATTTTTGATTCAACAATTTTGTGTTGCCGTTTTATTCATACAGCATTCGATATTTCTAAATTTTTTCAATTGCTAAATTGCTGTCTGCAATATTGCTCCAAATCTGGAATGCTTAATCGATTTAGAGAAAACAACAGAGGTTTTTTATTTATAATTATAAATACGGCTTTAGAATCAATTCTAATCCTGGAACGCAGCGTCACTATCGTGATACAATACTCAAATACAATTTTTATTTATCAATTTTGATAAATATTTTTGATTCAACAATTTTATGTTGCCGTTTTATTCAAACAGCATTCGATATTTCTAAATTTTTTCTGTTGCTAAATTGCTGGCTGCAATATTGCTCCAAATCTGGAATGCTTAATCGATTTAGAGAAAACAATATATTTATAATATATTTATATTTATAATTATAAATACGGCTTTAGAATCAATTCTAATCCTGGAACGCAGCGTCACTAATCCATGTATATTCATATTTCGTATTTCGGTCACCATATTCTCACGTGTTATTTGTTCTAGAAATTCGTTAAAGTTCTCCTTTGTATCGGAAGAACGTTCGATGATTTCATCGCCCGAGATCCTCACAATTCTCTATGAATATTAAATTATTAGTCGAAACAAACTCTTCCACAGGCTCATCTGTAAGGAGGGTGTTCTAGAAATTCGTTAAAGTTCTCCTTTGTATCAGAAGAACGTTCGATGATTTCATCGCCCGAGATCCTCACAATTTTCTATGAATATTAAATTATTAGTCGAAACAAACTCTTCCACAGGCTCATCTGTAAGGAGTCTGAGGGTCAGTCGGAGTTGGAGGACGGGGATCGACGGATTTGGCCCGGACTGTAAGATAAATATTTTCAAAGAGTGAGCCCCAAGTATCGAAACGGGGTTCTGCAGAGTGTAAAGCCGAAGCGTTTCCATGCAGTCAATTCATTTGTCTGCCCGAATCCATTAGCAATGATACTTTTAAGAAAGTCAGTTATCAAAATAATGTGAGATATACTAATGATTTCTTGTATGAAGAATTGTATTTGTAATAATTCCTAAAAAGTATGTGTCGGCCGGATGGCCCCGTGGTAAAGCTTTGGCTTACCACCCTGGAGGATCCGGGTTCAAATCCGGGTCCCCACCTCCAGTTTTTCAGGAGGGGTCCGAGCCCGGCCTGTTGAACCCCATCCTTCAACCATCCGGTTGACCCCATCACGGGTGTTGGCCAGCCTGTGATGGGCTCTACAAGTGGCCGCCGCCAGATACAGTATATCCCATGAGGATATGGCGGTGTAATCTAATTAACCTCACCTAAAAAGTATGTAAGTTGCAGGAATATCGAATTTTATTACAAAATTAAGAAAACTGAAATAAATCAAGACAATTTCTTCAATCGAAGTATATTGAAATAAATCTGTCCTTATACCTGATATCTTTGTTTTCAATGAATTTAATTTCTTTCAGAATAACAAGATTATGCCTATTCACTCTATATAAATCGAATATGTGTAAATCGCAAATCTTAAATAGCGGAAATTTCGCCCAACTATCTGTCACATTTTTTTAACTCCACAAAATTAAAGATAACTCAACAATGGATATAAAATATATTGATATTTCTTCAGGAAGGATGACTAAACCAAAATAAAGTATGTCCGAAATATTAATATTTTAATCTACAATAAAATTGTTCTTCGGCTATAAATATTCCTAAAAACCACATAATTTAATATATTGATGTAAAATTTTTTTGTCAATAAAGGACGCCACTTCCTATTCAGTAAGAGTACTAAGTGGAGGGGCAATACGAGCACTTCCACAGGCTGCTCATCTCTGCAGAAGGATCAGTCGGATTGTGGAGGACGGGGTTCGACGGTCTAACCTAATGATAAATTTTACCAGTAGATGGGAGAGGTAACTCGAGCCGATTCTCCAAGATGGAAATCCGAAGCGTTTTTACCTTGCTAATCCCGTGGAATCGATGTATGGTTTGAAGATAAAACTCGAGCCGATTCTCCAAGGTGGAAATCCGAAGCGTTTTTACCTTGCTAATCCCGTGGAATCGATGTATGGTTTGAAGATATGTTGCTTTTGTTGAAAATGTCTGATACTGATATTGCTTTATTCCTTTAAATAAGATTTATGTTACACTTTATCATTCTTAACGAAACTTCGAATTTCCAAATGCTTTTTATTTGAAATATTTTACTCGCATAATAAATAAGTTTTATGAATGAAGAGATCATTTACATTTAAGTGTAGAGAAAATCCTTTTAATATCATGCATACTGTCAATACTATATTAGACTCATCCTTAAAGGAAAAGTTTACAGTGTTTTATTTCGTAAATATGACTAAACATATAAGAACGGTCACTAATTTTAACCGTAATAAATGTAGAAAGTCACTTTATATAATCATTTTATAAGTTTATTTAGAAGAAAATGTGACACCATAGACTGATTTAGTTACGAGCGAAAGATCGTTGGACACAAGGGATAGTGGATAGGTACGAAACCGATATTTCGATATTTTTGTACTTTACAGGTCTTTTCTTACCACCAATTTTATACTTTTTTCTCGGAGACGCGATGTGATAGGAAGTAGGACGAAAAATTTTGATTACCAAAGTATATCCGAAGAATTGAATGGGCATGAAAAAATTTTATGGGCCCATCGGAAATAGGGGCACAAGGGGTCAAATTTGAAAACTCCAATGGAAACTTATGCCGATTTTGGCATAATTGGATAGAACTGTAAAAATCAAACAAGTTTTGTTTTGAAAGTTTTTTAATATCACCTACGGATAAAGAATCCGACAGAGGGCATCTGTGTACTTGTCTGTACCCTGCGGAACACTACTGAAGCAGCAAAGAGCAGTATTATGCAGATTAGATACTCGGTGGTAGGACTCGAACCACAGATGAGACAAGTCTTTCGCCATCACAGTTTGGCACAGAGTCCTACTCAAGAACAAGGGTTTCCCGACCTGTTTCATCCTTTATGAGTGTATCACGGAGTGCAGAGACACCCTTTGGCTTCTTCTTCTTGTTGCTTTAATAGTTCGGCACAGATTCATACTCAAGAACAAGGGTTTCCCGACCTGTTTCAGCCTTTATGAGTGTATCACGGAGTGCAGAGACACCCTTTGGCTTCTTCTTGTTGCTTTAATAGCCCAGTCGGTGGTATATGTGCCGGCATCTTTTCTTGTGATATCTCATCATCCGAAGGTGATATTAAAAACTTTCAAAACAAAAGTTGTTTGCTTTTTCGAGTTCTATCCAACATCAAAATCCAAAATCCCAAAATTCAGCATATCTTTGCCAAAATCCAAAATCGGCATATCTTTATATTGGAGATTTGAAAGTAGACCCTTTGTGCCCTTACTTCTGATGGGCCCACAAAATTTTTGTCATATCCATTCGATTCTCCGGATATACTTTAGTAATCAAAATTTTTCGCCCTACTTCCTATCTCATCGTGTTTCCGAGAAAATGGAGGGTGGTACGGGTGGTATGAAACACCCTGTTCCGATATTTACTGAATAGCTATACTTTTTTCTGTCGTTACTGTCTAGTATCCACAGAATTAAACAAATTTAATTCTAATATCTGGTAGAAATTTTTTCAATTACATATAAAAAATTATCATTTGCCTTTCAAACATTTAATTTAAATATTATGGTGACAGATAGAGTCGAAAAGCCTGATTATACATTCTTATTCCATTTATATTCACATTCTAGAAGTATGGATCCGGGAATTGAAACGGATTCTTAAGGGTGAATGATAATTATTATTTGCCTTTCAAACATTTAATGTAAATATTATGGTGACAGATAGAGTCGAAAAGCTTGATTATACATTCTTATTCCATTTACAGTATATTCACATTCTAGAAGTATGGATCCGGGAATTGAAACGGATTCTTAAGGGTGAATGTTCATTCACATTCTAGAAGTATGGATCCGGGAATTGAAACCGATTCTCAAGGGTGAATGCCAATACTCTTGAATTTCCTCACTACAATATAATTTTACATTTCACTCTTCAATTTTTTAAAATTTATGGCGAGAAACTCAAGGGTGAATGCCAATACTCTTGCATTTCCACACTACAATATAATTTTACATTTCACTCTTCAATTTTTTAAAATTTATGGCGAGAAACTCCCCAAACTGCAGTTATATTTTTACTCGGCAGGCTTTTAAATGAAAATGTGAGTGCAATTTAAAACTAGAATATTTTATAAACACCACTAGATTTTATAATTAAAATATAGGAAAAAATTCCAATATTATTATTAAATGTCGAATTTTTATATGAATTAGTAATTATTTTACTAAAAATAATTTTATTATGGTAGAAAAAATAGCAAAAACTCGAAACTTTGTTTGTTAGTTTCATAATATATTCTTTTAATAAATTATTATTTGAAGCTATTATTATCATTATTTGTGTGCAACAAATAATTAAGTATTTGAACGACAACTTTTTATTCATTAATTTAAATTTTTTATAGCGATGTTTAAGTGCAGATATTTTCCAGACAAGCATCGGATACTATAGATTTTTTGTAAAAAAATATGGATTATCATAAATATGAATATTTTTTATAAATGTTGCATCCCAGCTAGTATTAAAATTTACAAAACCGCTGATAATCATATACATAGATTTTCTTAAATGTATATATATGATTACTCACATAATATAAATTGTGTACTCACATTTTCATTTAAAAGCCTGGCGAGTCCAATTTTATTGGAATATTTATGCTGGTGAAATATTTGAAAGTTAATTTCTGTACGGATTAATAATACCATTTATTTATTGATTTTTATAATATTTTATTTATATACAAGAAGTATATTTCGCACTTTTCTTTTTATTAAATTTTAACTGATTTATCAAAAAATTCCTCTAGCGACCAGAATCTTCAAATTCTACTTGTTTGATACGAGACGAGTAGACTATGGGTTTAATAGTGTAGACTAAGAAAGAATTTCCTAGCAAGGAAAAGGTAAAATTTATCTCATAAAAATAGAAAGAAATGCTTTTACGTTTATCTTTCATTCGAAGCAAAATGTTTATTTCATAGTTTTGCTAATGAGTATTTTTTTTAATTATATACATTCTGCCTATTTTAAAAGTTTACCATAATTGGAACCGATATCCAGATAAATTGCGCGAGGATAAATTAGGATTTGCTAACTAACTCATACTGTTAAATCTATTTGCCTATTGATGGAATATGCGTGAGATTTTGAACATTGCGACTTTGCAATTGTGAGCGTATGTGTGGATCTTATCATACAGTTTACAATCATTTGTGGTTTGTATTTTTTGATGACTGAAGGGGAAAGTGGGGTAAAACCGAGTGGCTAATATTTGTCAATGTTGTGACGCTAAGTTAGATTATCAAAATTAACAAAAACCGTACATATTGTTGCTTAGAAGTTTTAAAATATAACTGCACTATCAAAAACACATGATATTAACTTTTGACTTTAATATAAAGTTTTAAATCAATTAAAGGAGATAACCCTGTTTTACCCAACTGGCGGGGTAAAACCGGATATATATACTAATGAGTATGAAATCTTCCAACTCGCGAAAATCTCATTTATTTATATTAATTGTTGTTAAGGTTTTTAAATATTATTTTTTACTTAAAATTGTTACCATTTATTATTTATAAACTAATACTTTAAGCTAAAAGTTATTATTAAATCTTGTAACTTGTTAACTGTTAAATATATTATTCAAACATTACAAGAAATAAGTTTCAGCAATTCGCTGTCAAATGGCGGTGTCAAGTAAGGAGAAATAATGGTACCCGGTTTCATCCCACCACCCGGTTTTACCCTACTTTCCCCTACTCTGACTCTTTACGTCACAATCAACCCGGTGCGTACCAAGTGGCGACTCATTTTCGTGCCCACAACTTCCGAGACATCAAATAAACAATGTGGATAAACGAGTCCCCATTTGGAGATAAGGATCTTTGAATTGAAACTACTTTCTCCAGGATGTAAGCCAAATATGGTTCCACTGCGGCTATCCGACGAAATTCAGTGATTCATAATAATTACATATGTTATTTTAAGTTTATATTGATATATACCAGGATTATATCAATTAAAATAATCTATATAACTTTTTTATCCCAATGTTATCATTTCCTGGGATCACAGGAAGGTTAGAGGAATTTATCATTTTATTTAAAATCTACTGTTATATTTTATGTTAAAACAACTCTTCCTATAAATTCATATTTCTTTTCATATGTATGATCAAGATTATAATATTTTTAAAATATGTTTATGAATAAGCAAAGAAAAGTATTTTCTATATAAAAGTAAATTTTATTCTTGAGTCACATCTAAATTCCTTGCTGGTATGTTCTGTATGCCATAAGTTTAAAAATCGCTCATATAATCAACTACCTTCTATTCTGTTTCATTTTTATGAAATTATTTATAAAAAAAGTTGAGGTATTGATAGTTCCGATGAAATGAAAGTCCATAAAGATTCTTCAGTTTTAGAAATTCTCATTACAAGAAACGTAACAATTTTTGTTGCAACCTCAAAGGAAAACAAATATAAAGCGATTAATTATTTTAGTGTCTAATAATTTAAGAATTATAAGATGAATTTATTACTTACTTTTAAATGCTCCTTTTTTATTAAAACAAATGCAATTCTTCCATCTGAATACGATATAATTAATAGATAGATATACCAAGACTTGGGTCTGAAAAATGAAGAAATATTATTTACCTTCTTATCAACAGATGTTTAGAAAAAACGTATAATTAATAATTTTAAATTAAAAGTATTTTCATATTACGGTTTGATTGCTACCATCATTTTTAAAATAGATATCCAATATTGAAATTAATGAACGTTTCATCTGTATAAGAAAAATATTATTCGAATATTCAATTAATTTATAAAATATAACTTTTTTAAACTTCATTTTCGTAATATTATTTTTAGATTTTAGACCTCAAATAAAAACTTACGTTAGAAGGAATTTTTACAACATATACGCAGTAAGCGAAAATAATATATAATATAATTAAATACAAAATAACTAAAAGAAGAGAGGTAATTGTGATAGCCTCCGCAACTGAAATGTGTATCAGCAGAACTATTATAGTAGGTAATATTAACATTATAATAAACATATACTGTATATTTCATCAATAACCTTAATAGAAATTAAAACAGCAGAAAGTTTTTTAAGTGTTTTGTCTTCCAATATGATTTTCTTTACTGATTTTTCCTGAAGTTCAGTTGCGTATGATTCAGTTAATTGAATGTAAAAAAGTCTTATTCCATAAGTAATAATGTTAGTCAAAAGACACATAATGTTAGTCAAAATGTACTGACAATAACTTGGAATGTACAAAAAAATCTCTTCCATGAATGAAGAGCCATTCACAAGCCAAATCGATTTACTCCACTTTCTGAACTTTTTTAAATTTTACTGTCAAAACATTTCATTGACTCTTAACTATTTATATTAAAAATAAATTTCCTTAATGGTTAGGCTTAACACCACTAAATGACAAAAATCTTTTTGGCCATCGAATAATAAATAATTTATTTCAGAAGCCAATTTAACTCCATATTCTAATGTAAATCGTGGAAATAATACAATTCAAACGTTTATAAGTGTCGTATTATGCCTAAAACATTTTTTATATTTACTCTTCAAAGTTATAATTATTTTTTTACATGTTTTAAAATCACTAAATTGGAAGAATGAATTGAGAGTCGTTTAGGAAATGTGCGATACCCCGCCTACATGAAAGTTTGGCTAACCAGTTTTCATTCAATAAATTTTTTGGTTTTAGTCAAGATCTTTCTTTAGTCATCTAAGGATACGACAATAAGAATTTAGTTAAGTAATTTTTTAAGTACCGTAGCATATATTAGATGATAACGGGCAAGCATGTCATAAAAAATAATTAATCGGTTACTATTATATGTGGATATATAAATAATTTATTATATTAAACAAATTAAAAGATGATTAAGTACAAAAATAAGGCAGACTATATGGAGACTCTACTGCGACTAAAAGTTGGTTACCACTAGCACAGATCTGCGGCGGAAAATACGCGATTGATGAAAGCAGAGCAGTTTTGACGAAATACCGCGGCGAAAAACCGCTGCCGTTCAGTGTCTAGATGGATTCAACTTTTCTGCGATGAGAAAAAACCGTCGAGATAACATCCATCAATGAAATCCATATATTTGTAACGTTGAACTGTTGGCAGCCTTGACCGTCAAGAGGGCGGGATTCTCTGTCATTAAATCTCATCTCTTTAATCAAAACTGCATAGAAACATAGTTCATATTTCTTCTTATAAATATTTTCGATTCAACATTTTCCCTTCCTCGATTTTGTTTCAGTTTCCTCATTTACTGCAGCTGATAGCATCATTAAGTAAACAGCGCCAGCCATTAGTTGATTAGCGTCCATTTTGTTTTACACGAAATGAATTATGGGAACGGCACTAAGAATCTTGAGGAAACCGAAGCTTATCGCGATTGTGGGAATCCGCAAGAGGAATTGATCTCGCGTTTATCTGCGGCGGTATCTGACCGTTCCTCTTTCATCGCCGGATAGTGGGAACCAACCTTAATGCTTTGGGTTCGGCCTTGTTCTCGCAACGCTCTGACATTATCTAGCAACTAAACATTTAACATTTGAAATATATACGGCACTGCATTACGCTTTCATCGCTGGATAGTGGAAACCAACCTTAATGCTTTGGGTTCGGCCTTGTTCTCGCAATGCTCTGACATTATCTAGCAACTAAACATTTAACATTTGAAATATATACGGCACTGCATTAATTTATTTTAAAAAATATTTTGAAGATTGAATTCGATAGTATTATTATTTTTTTCTTTTCACTTGCCAAATCGATTATCTCCATCAGTCACACAAAAATTGTAATAAAAATAATGATTTCTCCAAAGATATAGGCCTACTATGTTATGTATTTTATACGTCGTTAGATAAAAGCTACACCTGTAATAATACATTCTACACTGTTTATTTGAATTTATATTTTAATGGGAATATTAAAAGACAATGTAGGCCTATATTATTTTATCCTTTTTCTCTACTTTATGTTTTGTGGAGTTAATCGATTTGGTAAGTGAGCGGCTCAAATTTCTAAAATATATGTAAATTGCAGGAAAGCCGAAACATATTATAAAATCAACGCAGCGGCAATAAATAAACCAATAATCACCAAAACGAATTATCTTGATGAAATTTTGTCTTGTACATTCTATATTTTTATCAACGAATTTAATTGTTTGAACAATAAGACCGGAATGTCTGTTATATGAAAGAAAATAAATTATTTTAAAAATTGCAGCAAAGATACCCAAATATCGAATTTTTCTCCCAGTTATCAGCCACAATTCTTTAACTCCACAAAATGAAGATAATGCCATCGAAAGATATAAAATATATTGATATTTCTTCAGGAAAGAAGGCAAAAACCAAAAATAACAAAATAATGAATTCCTGAAACAATAATATTTTAACCACAAGAAATTATTTTTCTTCAATAATTATTCCTAAGATTCGCAAAAAATTAAAATATGGATGTAAGGTTTGAAAATATGTTGGTTCCATTTAGAATATTTGACGTTAATTCTTCGAATTCATTTTATTAAATTTTAAGTATGTTTTTCACTTCTGTACTTTTCTTCAGGGATCAGACAGATAAGTTTCTGAAAGCATGTGCAATTTTATCCATAAAGGCAGTTATATCTATCATATTACATAATGCAAAATAAACTTTCCTCGTAATGAAAAGGAATTATGATATAAATTTTTCTAATATTTTGACAGATAAGTTTCTATTAGTACACCAAAAGACTCAAATGATATACTTTAGATATAAAATACTTAAAAGAAACTTTCATGATACTTAGCCTTCAGGATGAAATCACTGAATAGCCAGTATATCATATTCGATGATTTAAAATATGGGCTTTGTTTCCTAAATATATTGATTGATGTGGATATTTTAATAGCAAACGACTACACTAATGTCATAATCACTGAATAGCCAGTATAGCATATTCGATGATTTAAAATATGGGCTTTATTTCCTAAATATATTGATTGATGTGGATATTTTAATAGCAAACGATTACACTAATGTCGTAAGAGAAAAATACCCTATTTTGATTTTATTCTTTAAATCAAACTACTAAATTCATCAATATCATCTCTATTTCGTTATCAATTTGCAATAATAATAATAATTCTGACACTAACTATTAAAATTCTTTAAGATCTAATTACTAAATATGATAAAATTTTATTAATTCGTAATTCAGAAAATCAAATAAATTAGATCTTAAAGAATTTTAATAGTTAGTGTCAGAATTATTATTATTATTGCAAATTAATAACGAAATAGAGATGATATTGATGAATTCAGTAGTTTGATTTAAAGGGTAAAATCAAAATAGGGTATTTTTCTTTTACGACATTAGTGTAATCGTTTGCTATTAAAATATCCACATCAATCAATATATTTAGGAATAAAACTGAAAATATGTCGTTATGTATTCTTTAAGTGCACCGAATCAGTGAAGCAATGAAACAATATAATTATTACTCGTATGAATGAAATTGTTAAAATGATGTATTTTTTGAAAAAATTTTTCATTAGTTTATGCAATTTATTTTATTTTATTAAATGGCTTCGGTTTTTTGATATACAGACAACAGGAAGCTTAATTCGTGAGAAACTCGAGTAACCAAGTGTAAAAACCAAGTAGTTTTTCAGTTATAATTTAAATTCTACTGTTCTTTTAATGTAATGGTTGGCAAATTTTCATAACCAAATCTTTTAACCATTGACCAAAAATTTTTCATAACCATTTCAAATATAACCAAATAAATTAATATATATATATTTCTTCCGAACCACTATCTCTGCAATCTTTTTCATAATGAAAAAATTTTTACAAAACATAAATATTATTTCAAATTTTTCTATAAGTTTGATTTTATTCTAAATATAAAAGTTACCAGC
The DNA here is from genome assembly GCA_000484575.1 of Olivierus martensii. Taxonomy (NCBI): domain Eukaryota; kingdom Metazoa; phylum Arthropoda; class Arachnida; order Scorpiones; family Buthidae; genus Olivierus; species Olivierus martensii. The sequence goes on from AYEL01083864.1 coordinate 22,732, forward strand.
AATATTTAAAAAATATTAGAAAAATTTATATCATAATTCCTTTTCATTACGAGGAAAGTTTATTTTGCTTTATGTAATATGATAGATATAACTGCCTGTATGGATAAAATTGCACATGCTTTCGGACTTGGTTCTTTAGTCAGATCTTATAGTATATCTGAACTTTATGTTGAATCAACTAAGCATATTATGCTTAGATGATTCAACATATGTTACATCGTTCGATGCATTATTTTTATAGGCAGATAGGAAAACATTCCACTTTTTGAACATTTCATCAGAAAAGTTTACAAATATTGTGAATCAACTAAGCATATTATGCTTAGATGATTCAACATATGTTACATCGTTCGATGCATTATTTTTTATTTTGCGGAATTAAAGAATCTTGGCAGATAGGAAAACATTCCACTTTTTGAACATTTCATCAGAAAAGTTTACAAATATTGTTTTCTATATATGAAAAACATGCTATATATTTTGTACAAGTAATTAAATTCATTGATAAAAATATAGGATATACGAGACAAAGTGGCTTCAATATACATCGTTTAGAAGTTTATTGTTTAATTTTTCAGGTATTTACTTTCATGTGATGTTTAATCCAATCTACAATTTACATATATTTCAGGAATTATTATGAATATAATACCTCCTTCATTTAAGATGTATTTTGTTAATCCCAATTAAACTGACAGACAGTTTTAATGGCTTTAAAGAATAATGCTTAGTCTTTAAAGAATTTTAATTGAAAATTTTACGATTTTAATATAAAAAATGAATTATTTTCGATAATACATATTTTACGCTGGTTAATAATAAAGTAAACATTGACTGAAAATTCTGGAATTTTTAATTCTAGCATAAAAGTAAAGTATACCACTTATCTTTTCTACCATTAATATTATGGCTTGTTATTAAAATAGTAAAGTATTGATAAATCGATATATTTATGAAATACATCAGCATTTTATTCCATCAAATGAGCTATACTGATCATTTTTTGACTAGAGATATACAGTGGTGCCACGCAATTCGAAACTAATGCTTCACCGAAGTAATGTCGAATTGCGGGACAATATTTTCCATATAAGACATAACAGGTTACTACCTAACAGATTAATTCGTTATCGGTCTCCATCCCACTCCCCTAGTGGGTGAGATGGAGATGAGAGATACATTATATTATTTATTAATACTTAACATTCGTTGATATCCTGCATCTTGATCAAATATCGCAATTTAATAGAATTAAGTAGAACACCCATTATTATAGGTACATCAGCAATACTTCCCATAAAGATTGTGAAGAAAATGTTACCATTGACTGGGTTAACAGCAAAAATTTCATCATTCAGAAATGGCATATGAAATATCATCTACATCAGGCGTGTCAAACTCATTTTAACTCAATTGCCATTTAATGAGCCTGTAAGATTGCTGCGGGTCACATCATATTTAATTTTTTTTTAAATTACATTTTACATTAAGGATTCAGAAATCTAGATGGAATAATTAAAAACAGTGTGTAATCAAATGAACATATCACAAAAATATATAATTACTACATAATTCCTTTTAATTATACCTATTTTTTAAATTTAATTCCTCGCTATCAATCTTTAATTTTCTATTAAGTTTTAAAAGTCACATTTTCTATACTTCAAAAGCTTTCCATTAAAATTTTATAAATTCGATACCCATCACAATTTACATTTTTTAAATAAGTCAATAACACAACAAATAAATCTTTTAACAAGCCCGTTAGCATGTCTTCAAAGAGGGATTGCTCGGAATTTGATTATTGTATTTGTATATCCAAAAAAATATTGATTCTCATTTATGGCATTTTATTTTTTGTTTTTTTTTGGTATGAAATTTCGCACAAAAACCATGTAGTCCTTGCAGGAAAACACTTATCTTGTGTCACCGATCTGAAAGATCCGTGTCATCTGTTATACGTCAATAACGCCAATCAAAAAATGCAATTACATTTCATTAAAATCAAACTAGACTATAATAGTACTGAATATAACATAGATAAGAAGCAAGAGTTACATCCTATTATCTCATAACATATTGTTCTCATTTTCATTTTAGTTAAGAGCATTTGGGTCCACAAAAAAATCACATCTAGAACCGCCAGTTTGACATCCCTGAAGTCTACGTAAACTTCCTCATCTACCGCAGGTATTATGATTCTCTTATTACAAATAATTCAGGAAAAGAAAAGCCTTTAATTAACTTTTTTCATTATTTAATAACATATCTTATGCATTACTTTTATATTTTAAGTTAATTAATTATTCGTTATTTAATCTTTTGAATATTTTTTATTTTATTTTAATTTTATTCTGAAGTTGTAGTTTTCTTACTCAAAACCGCTAAAATATAATTTAAAATCTGATTTCATATAATTTGAAACATTCCAGTAGCTGGGTTCTATTTAAAAATATATAATTTCATATTGAAAAATTTATTTCCTTATTCGTAAAAATGTTTGCAATGTCCTTTTTTCTGACCTGCTATGGTTAATAAATTCACATGAAATAGTACAGTTCCTATATTTCGATTCATTTTAGAAATAGTCCAGATCACATTTTTATTTTGATTCTATTTTCTCTTCCATAACGGATACATCTGGAGGAATTGATTTAGTTTGATCGATTAGGACAGATAATAAATTATTCAGGAATTACTTCAACATGTTTGCTGAATTAATGCATGAACAAACAATATTAATAATTTTCAGAAAGAAAATATCCCAATGCATACAAAACATAAATTTTAGTTCTTTATATCAGACTGTGCTTAGCCTTTAAAGAATTTTAATTGAAAATTTTTCAGATTTTAATATATAAAAATGAAATATTTTCGATAATATATGTTTACACTTGTTAATAATAACGTAAGCATTGACTGAGAATTCTGGAATTTTAATTTACCCATAAAACTAAAGTATACCACTTATCTTTTCTACCATTAATATTATGGCTGGTTATTAAAATAACAAAGCATTCATAAATCGACATAGTTATGAAAAATATCAGCATTTTATTCCGTCAAATAAGGAATTTTAATCAGTTTATGATTAGACATATACATGAAATATTTTAAGCTTCCATTATTATTTGATAAGAAGGATAAAGCGCAGCGAACGTCTTGTGCTCGAGAAGAAAATACCAAAGTTAATATCTCTAATTTTCAAAATGCAACCATCATATCTTCAAGCGTTTCATCCATATATGTCTTTTATGCGAATGTTTGGAATATTTATATTAGAAAAGAAGAGTTTATTATGGGTTAAGATATTAGTATTTCAGACATATCTGATTTTGGTATTTTTGGTTTTAATCATATTTCCTGAAGAAATATCAACATACTTTATATCATACGATGCATTATCTTCATTTTGTGGAATTAATAGATTGTGGGATATGATTGGGAAAAAATTCCGCTATTTGGTAATTTTGGTTGTAATTTTTCAGTTATTATTCCTTTATATATTTAACAGAAAAGCGCTAGTTATTGTAAAAGCAATTGAATTCGTCGATAAAAATGTCGGATGCACAATACAAAATTATTTCAATATACTGAAAGCACAAGATTATGCAGTTATTTATTTCAGCACTGTTAATGTTGCACTTTCATGCAGCATTCCTGCAATTTACATATTTTTCAGGAATGATTACGAATATAATTCTTCATTCCTACAAGAGTTTTTTTGTACATCCCACGTTGTTTTGAGTGGGATCTTTTTTAATAGTGTCGGTGCTTATAGTTTCGGACTCGTGTTTTCTCTTTCTTATTTTTGTATCCTTGTAACTGAAGAATACGTTACTCAACTCAAAAAAAGATTAGAGAACAAAATCATCTTGGAAGACAAAACAATTCTTAATAAATTATCTGCAATTTGTATTTTCATCAAAGTTATCAGCAAAATATTTGAAGATTTTTATGCATTAATTTTTATATGCGTAGTGCCTATTATAATAATTTTGCCAATATATATTCTAATTACCAATGTATTCACATTTATGTATTTTATTATGTTATATTTGAATGTTTGGTTCGGAATTGTTGCTTTACTGTACTGTTTATATCTAGCAAGAATTCCTTCAAACGTGAGTTGTGCTATGAAAAACTTAAAAAAAAATTCAGAAAGATCTGTATCATCAATAAATCAATTATATTTTAAATATCTTTTTTGTTTTTCTGATACAGATGCAGCGTACAATAAATTTGCTGTTGGACATATATTTTGAAAACGTTGGAGATGCTAATACTGTAACCCGAAATATTTTCTAATTTAAATTATTAATTTATGATTGGTATAATATATACATATATTTATTGTAACTATTATTTCTTTGTTTTTTAGTGGCAATTGCTGATACATTTAACTAATAATGATATTGGATTGAAGTGCAGAAATTTCGTATTACTCAAAAAGAAATCTGTATTAAAAGTAAGTATATATTCCATTAAAATTTTTGAATTTTTTAAAGTGATTATTAATATTCGTGCTGTTTTAGTTTGTTTTTGATGCTGCAACACAAATCATTACATTTTTCATAATGAGAATTTCTAAAAACACCTACTCGTCATAGTCTTCATTTGGATCGAAGCGACATATGATATGATCTACAGATGATAGAAAACGATGCATCAAATCATAAGCAACAACAGAGGTTCCCAAGTGGGGCGCACAGCCCACAAGGAAACAATTTGATTTTTAAGAGCGGCAATTTGAGAATATGTTATTCATTGGGGATTTTTCTCATTTTTCATGGTTCTAGAGCTCCAATGTACAGTATATAAATATATATTGTGACATAGATACTTTTAAAATTAAAATCAGAATGTACATCATGGTTTTGAAACTTTATTTGCTATTTTTCATATAAATTCATATTATTTTTATATTTTTAATTGAGAGATTTCTTCCTCAGTACTTCAGCTGTCTTTTCATTCTTTTACTTTTCTCTTTCAAGGATGGCATGTTCTTTGTAAGCTTGTTTAGACCAAGTTAACGACCTTTTAATCTTCCTCCACGTTAACAGGGATTCTGTTTTTTGAATATTAAAAATTATTTGTCACGGGGGCATCAGGATTTTAGAGATGCTTAGGTGGGCCATGGCCAGGACAACGTTGCGAACAACTGGTATAGAAAGAGAGTTTGAAAATATTTGTTATTTTTAGTATTGATTTTCTTTGTGGGCAATTCGAAATACCTTTTCAGGCGAAAAAAATTCCTAACATAAATCAGACTCTTAGTTTAATAAAAAGCCCTTTATGATAAATAATTATAATAGATTTACAGTAGCTTTAAATTTTAAACAATGCATGTTTTATGCATTTTAATATATATTGCTTTCTTTTAAACGTAGTGATTAAAACAAATATAATTAGTATATTTATTAATTTATCATTCCTCACTCTATATAAGAATACTGGTTGCCGCCTCATAACAAAATATTAAAACATATATAAAATTTATTAAATGTTTTTGAAGAAAAGAGAAGAGAATAAGAAATAAGAAAAGAGTTCGTAGTTTTATGTAAAACTGGATTGTCCAACTTCGGCATGCTGGCATCCAGCTGCTCGCTGCTATAATGTATGCAGCCTAACAAAATTTAAACTTTCTTAAAACATTCAGATTTTTATATATTTATTTTTTTTATTTTTGCAGTTTGCAGTATCTTCATCAAAAATCCTGCTAATAAAGCCAAAGAATTTTTTTCATTTTTGTTTTAAAAAAATATATATATATATATAAAAACATCAAGTTAATGAAGTTTTTATTATTTAAATACCTAGCTACATGTTTGTTTAAAAAAAAAAAATATATATATATAAAAACATCAAGTTAATGAAGTTTTTATTATTTAAATACCTAGCTACATTTCCTTTTTCCAATTTCTAAAGTATTTCTTATTTCAGCGATTAAATCTTTTTGATCCTCTCAATGATTAAAAAAATATTTTGAACGAAAAGAAGTCAAAGATTAAGCTTCGACATTTTTCTTGACTTTTCATGATGGATATCATGTATTGTTCTACATTTACTAACTTTATTACTTAAGAACCATTGTTAAAATTAGAATATTTTATATGCGGCCCCAGAAAATTGTTTTTTCTTCAAATGTGCCCAGGTACACTTCTTATATAAACGATACTTATGAATATGAATAATATAGATATTTCGGTGTTACCTTGAGGTTTATTGTAGTACATGATATCAGATTAAAGACATCTATTTATGTATTTATTAATTTGCTTCAACTCTTGATTGCATTTAATATTCTGGATGATCGGAAAAATACAATGGCTTTTTACCTTTGGATGCATTTATCTCACGATTATTTGCGATGGTATTTATAATTTATAAATTAAAAATATTGAAAATTTATTAAAATTAATTTATAAATTAATGATAAATTAATTTATAGATTAATTAAAATATTTGATGCTGCCAGTCGTAACTATTAATTCAGTAATTATCTTCACCTAAAGCCGACAATACTGGTCAAATATCTTAATATCAGTATTTCTATATCATTAGCTGATGAAACCGGATTACCACCCTGTGGGCGGGGGCTAGAATATGCCATCGTCCGATCCGGCTTGGAGTAAAAGGCTCCTTTAGGAGCCTTTTACTCCAAGCCGGAACCACACATTGCGTTAGTGGTTCCGAGCTCCGTCACTGTGGTCCAAGCTCGGAACCACACCTTGCATTAGTGGTTCCGAGGTCCGTCACTGTGGTCTCGCTTATGGGCTCCTATACTGAATCGTATCTGCTCCGGCGGTGTCCACATCCGTCACTGGGAGCCTGAGGTGGGGAAACATACGAACTCGGACCGTCCGGCGGGATTGCCTGCCTCGTAATTAATTTACTCAAATCCATTATTCATTCTATTATTCGGAGGACCAGTTAATACATAACTCTATAGAGAAAGGGACAAAAAAGGAAGAAAACTGTTTATCAGTACCGGTACTTATACTGTTGTTACAAAAAATTTTCTCACAAATTAAATTTTGTTAATAATTACTGTATAATATTTTTTAAATGATATTTTTGTTAAAATTATAAATACTGTGTTCAAATAAGTTATTAAAAAATCATTGCAAAAACAAAAAAAATGTATGTGTTGTCAGGGCCGCCGAGAGGGGGTGACATCCGTGACTTGTTTCATGGGCCCGGCGTCGAAAAGGGCCCGACCGTCGGGTCTGAAGTGTCACATAACGTGTCGGATTGTTCTCAGGCTGCCGACAGAGCACCCAAGCATTCGTACCAAAATAAACATTTTTATATATAACACAATATGTAATGTATGGAATTTTGAATTTATTGTTTGCCTTTTTGAATAAATGCTTTATATTTTATTCGGCTATTTTTATTAAACCAAAGTTATGCACTTATTTTAGCGAGGCTCGAACCACTTAAAAAGTGCATCACTTGTCACAAGCCCGAAAATTTCTCTCGGCGGCCCTGCTGTATCGTATATTAATACTGTAATTTTCAGTTATGTTTAAGACAGATATGAATGTCATCATGCATTCAGATTTTCTTCAATAATTAGGATTATTGAATTTGTAATATGGATGATTGTTATATGTAATACAAAAGTATGACATATAGCAATCATCCATATTACAAATTCAATAATCCTAATTATTCTTTAAGAATAATCTTTATTCATTTAGCATCTGCATTGAATACTATATGTAATTTCAAATAGTGTAAAAATGTTCCAAGAAGGAATTTTCAAAACGTCAGAAAACATATCAAATGGTAGTTCCAAGATTTTGCTGTTTGAATAAAAAATATCCATATAATTTTACTGATTGGTTACAGCCATATCCAAAAAACCATAACGCAATCATGAGTTTTACATAAAATTGAAATCGAAAATGTTATTTTGTTCATTCTCCCAATGTTACTTTTTATTCATAGTTTTAATGTCCTACATGTCATGAAAGTCTTTAATACTGAAACTTTTTCAACACTAGAAGTTTTTAGGAAACTGCATGGATTGTTCACTATATTTTGAGCATTTCATTGTAATTCTCATTGTAATATTAAATTTAAATTACTTAATCAAACCGGAGTATAATTTGTAATTATGAATTAAATATTTCATACTAAAAATGGATAAAGATATCTATCACTTTCTTAATTGTGAAATACCTTTTGTCACTTAAATATCATTCAATCTGTAAAAGATGTGTAACGAATCTGTAAAAGATGTGTGTAATTAATAACGAATAAATGAAAATAATAACTCGCACAAAGTTTCTGTCTTTCATTTATTATCCATGTAAATACATCACAATACAAAAATTGGGAAGTTACCATAAATGCATTCAAAGATCTCTAAAAGCGCTGAGTGAATACGTCATATAATAAATATAGTTTATAGAAAAAAATTATATATATGACGATTACAATTTCCTCACTTTTTGTGATCCGATACTTAAATACAATTTTCATTTATCGTTTTTGATAAATATTTTTAATTCAACGATTTTGTGTATTTTACGTTGCATTTTTTTCAAACAATATTCGATATTTCTTAATTTTTTTTAGTTGCATCCCTTTGCTAAAATTTCTGCCTGTGCAACTGCTCCAAACCTGCGATGCTTAATCGATTTAGAAAAAACAACAAAGGTTCTTTGTTTATAGTTATAAATAAGGGGGCTTTATAATCAATTCTATTTCGGACCTCAGCATCATTATTCCATGTACTATATTTCGTATTTCGGTCATCGCATGACATGTGTTCGAGAAAGTCGCATGTGTTATGTGTTCGAGAAAGTCGTAAAACTTCTCCTTGGAATAAAAAGGCCTTTTGATGATTACAACGCACCCGATCTTCATAATTCTCTGTGAATAATAAATGATGGGGAGAAACAAACTCTTCGACAGGTTCTCCTGTAAAGAATATGAAGGTCAGCCGGATTTGTAGGACGGGGATCGACTTGCTTTTCCTGGACCCTATGATAAATATTTTCAAAAAGTGGGACCTAAGATTGGAAACCGGGTTCTGCAGAGTGTAAAGCCGAAGCGTTTTCATGCAGCCAATCCGCTTACCTCCCGAATCCATTAGCGATGATATTTTTGAGAATGTAAGTAATCAAAATAATGTGAGATATAAAAAAGCTTTCTTGTACGAACGAAGAATTGTATTCATAATTCCTGAAAAGTATATAAATTGCTGGAATATCGAATTTTTTTTTAAAATTAAGATAACTGAAATAAATCAAGCCACATTCTTCAATCGTGGTACAGGTTGGTCATAAAATAACGTGAGGTGTTTAGAGCTCTCTAGCGCATCATGTGGTGGACGAAATGTAACAAAATTTGGTGGCCGTACACAGTGTCGATTTCGAAAGAAAAAATTTAGTATTAAAAGTCGCCAACAGGAGGGATTGTGGCGCTGTAAAGATGTAGAATATGTGATTAAAGAATGTGTAATCGCCAAATGAGATAGTATTCGCCAAGTTTATGAATATTACTTGCCAATATTTATTGTTAATTACACGAGTTCCAAGTACTGCATGTGAAGCATGAAATTTTCCACGCGACGCGCAATATTTCGGCGTAGATGTCGTGCGCCGCATGCAGCTCTTGGAACATCAGAATGGTGGTCATATTGAACCTCGTTTAATTAATAATAAATGCTGGCATGTATTGTTTAGAAACTTGATGTGTCCCGTCTCGTTTGGCGATTATACATTCCTTAATCACACTTTAGCAGCGCCACAGTCCACCCTGTTGGCGACTTTTGGTACTAAATTTTTGTTCTTTTGAAATCGAAATCGCATGTTGCACTGTGTACGTTCACCAAATTTTGATACATTTTATCCAGTATATGACCCGCTAGAGAGCTCTGAATACCTCACGTCGGCCGGATGGCCGCGTGTGAAGCTTTGGCTTACCACCCTGGAGGATCCGAGTTCAAATCCGGGTCCCACACCTGCAGTTTTTCAGGAGGGGTCCGGGCCCGGCCCGTTGAACTCCATCCTTCAACCATCCGGTTGACCCCATCACGGGTGTTGGCCAGCCTGTGATGGGCTCTACAAGTGGCAGCCGCCAGATACAGTATATCCCATGAGGATATGGAGGCGTAATCTAATTAACCTAACCTGAATACCTCACGTTATTTTATAGCCACCCTGTGTATTGAAATAAATCTGTCTTGTGTATCCCATATTTTTTCTGTAAATTTAATTGCTTTCAGAATAAGAAAATTATGCCTATTTTATGTATATGTAATCGAATAAGTGTAAAATGCAACCATAATTCCTAAATAGGGGAATTCTATCCCATCTATCTATCACAATTTTTTTACTTCACAAAATAAAGATATGCATCGAACGATATAAAATATTATGTAATGATATTTCTTGAGGAAAGATGACTAAAACTAAAAATGCCAAGATAAAGTATATCTGAAATAATAATAAACTTTTTCTTTTACTATAATTATTATTATTATTAGTGGGGATAGTGGTTGAACTCAGAGGTATAGCCCAAGATGAAGTAAGAAAAGGAGTCAGAAGGACAAGGGAAGCTCAAGAATAGGTTAAAGACTCTGTCGTTAGAAGTGTGACAATCCCTAGATGATGAGAGAGTGATAAGCGACCAGCAGCAGTCAGGGACCCGAAGCGCCCGCCGTTTGTTAACATAGTATATTTACATTATGTACATTGTAGGTAAAACTTGCTGGCACATCTGCCAGTTCCAGGAAGAAGTTGCTGGCACAACAGTCGTTCCAGACAAGGAAGAGCAGTCAGTTTTGGCTATCTTCATTCCGATCCAATTATTATAAAGGGCGTTCGTAGTATGTAAGAAGTCCGTTAAGCTTCTAAAGATCTCGACATTATTCAAGAAGTATTGATTGCTACAGGGCCAGTATTGACCTTCCATGATAACAGTCTTTTCCAGTTTAGTTCTTTGTCACATATTTTACAGTCATAAATGAGGTGATTGGTGTCTTGGATCTCTCCATTTTCACATTCACAGTTAGGATCTGTAATGAAACCAAATCTATGGAGATATTGTCTGAAATTTCTGTGTCCCGTAATAAGCTGCGTTAGTTGAGAATCTAACATGTTTTAGTTTAAGAAAATTTGCAATGTCGGGAATAAAGGAATAACAAAGTCTACCAGTTGATTCATTGTCCCATTGTCCTTGCCAGGTCTTGATTGCACAGTAGTGTTCTCTTGACTATGGAAATAGGAACTTTGCTAAAAGAGTAATCTAGTTTTGTGTTCATAACCGTCTTAGCAAGTTTGTCGGCTTTTTCGTTGCCTGTATTACCCTTGTGTCCCTTAGTCCAATAAAAATTTAAGTTGTTCTTATTAGTGATGTCATTGATTAGGTCACTTATTTCGTTACAGAGGAAGTAATTATTTTTGTTGCCAGTAATAATGTGTAGTGCAGTTTTACTGTATGAAATAATATTATAAGAAATGTCTTTTTGAAGCTTGGTTTTGATGTATTTCAAGTTCTGTAGATTGAATAAATTTCTGCTTGTGTAATTGTACATTTTTCACCCAATCTATAATAATCCTGGAAGTCAATTCTTCCTAAATTATTTATTCTTGCCACAGAAGAACCAACTCCTTGGTTGCTCTTTGATCCGTCAGTATAAAAGTTGTGGTTGTTACCCCTCTGTAGGTTCCTTTTCTTCAAAGTGTGGAAAAACTTTTTAACTGGGATGAATGTTGTAAGTTTCTAAAGACATGTCTAATCCATTTTTATTAATGAGTTCAAAGGTGCCTCAAAATCAGGAGGGAAGTCTTTAAAAGTTTTGTTGTTATTGTTATGATATATCTTTTATTGATGAGTTGTTTCCAAATTCGTAATTTGAATTTAATATTGATTAGCATTATTACAGCAATGGTTAACAGTGCACTTGTAGCAGTAGTTCTATAAGCTTTTACAATATCGATTGCCATAAGTCGTTGAATTCCACTAGTTCATTTAGTATTTTTTTCTGGCCAACATATTGTCCCCAAGCCTCAGCTGCATAAGTAAGCAAAGGCTCAACAGCTCCTCTATAAATAATTTTGGTTAGTTCCGAGTTTAGGTCCCAGGTTTTACCAGCTATTCCTTTAAGTGCCTGGTATAGTCTTAATGCTCTTGTGTAGATATCATTAGTATGCTCTTTCCAATCCAGGGCTTAATGTATAGTGATACCTAAGTATTTAATTTTTTATGTTGTCTAATGAGTGAACAATTTATTTTTATAGAAAGTTTTTTCTTTAAAGGGCGATTTTTCCGATAACAAGAGCCTTTTTGCTTGCATTGATAGTTGTCTATTAGTTGCACTCCATTTGTAAACTTCTTGGACGATCTCGTTAGTTAAAGTCTGCAATTTATCTCTGCTTTTGTTTTACCAGTCGTCATCGGCAAATCCAAGTTCATTGGGAAGATTAATATTGCGGAGTAAATTGTTATATCAAATAGTCCAAACTAGGGATCCTGAGGAGGATCTTTGGGGACAGCCAAGTTATTCCTGAATATCAATGAAATTTTGATTGGTTGTAATCCTGGCTCTTCTGTCCGAGAAAAAGCTTTTATTTAATGAGCAGGAAAAGGTTGGCGAGACAATTCGCTTCTTTAATCAAGTAAAGGATTTTCGGTCTCCATGCTTTGTTGAAGGCACCTTCAAAGTCCATAGTCACAAGTGAAATGTGTTTCTGTTCTTTTTTGCATGTTTGATAAAATCTAGGACTTTATTGATTTTTTCAGTAGTATTTCTGCCTTTTCTAAATCCCAATTGTCCCAGTTATCTGTATTCCCAGGTCTGCCGGTTGTATTTCATTTTGTATGTCCAAATTTATTTTTTCAATGGTGTCTTGCATGTCTTCTTCTATGCAATTTGGTTTGATAATTACCACATGCTCCTTTCCTGCAGTTAATCCTTTCTTTTGCAAGTCTCCTTTAACTTGTCTAATTAGCCTTGTCGTTTTACTGTGTTTAAGTAGACTCTTTTCAGTATGTTTTAGAATTTCCGCATAAGTTGGTGATGCAGTTGCCTGTTGTTTGTTGAAATTTTTCTTTAAATTATCTCTAATTTCTTTCATTATGCCGTAGATTTTACTAGCGGCCGAGTGCATTTTTAGTGCCGAATCTCTAATTTTATTTCTATCTTCTTTTTTAAGTATTCTCTTTCCATCCACTTGGACTGAGTGGAAAATAGTTTTAAAGCAAGCCTCAATTATTTTCATTAACTCTCCCTCCGGACTATCGTCATTAATCTTATTGGTGTTAACGTTGCTAGCACTAAGCTTATTGCTGCTGTCAATCTGTGTAAGATGCAATAACTATAAGTAGTCTGACTAATTACAAAATTATCCAGCAAAATAAACCAATAAACTACAAAAAATAATGAAAAGTTGTTGTGCTTAAGTTGTACCAATATCAAACCCAACTAATTAGTGAAACAGAGAATATTCCGTCATTAAAAAAATTATTACCCAATTTTAGTGTTCAAATATTTGGAAACACTAGACCGGTCAATGTTTGATATTAGAAAAAAAATTTATCATTTAATTTAAAAATGATAAATAAAATAATACGTTAACTAATAAAATTCAAAAGAGAACCCTTCAATGAACCAAAAAATAGTCAATCAGACATTAAAATAATTATTACCCTATTTTTTTTTGTCAATAGATGACGCCACACTTTATTCAGGTAGAATACTATGTGGCGGGGCGAAACAAGCACTTACACAGGCTGCCCACTCCTGCGGAGGGGTCAGTCGGATTGTGGAGGACGGGGATCGACGGGCCGGACCCGGACCCCGTGATAAATATTTTCAAGGGGTGGGACCCGGGATTCGAACCTGGGTCCTCCAGAGGGGAAATCCGAAGCGTTTCCACACGGCCAATCCGGCCATTATCACCCGCGTTTAGTGTCCAAATATCCGTTTACACCAGTCCGGCTACCATTGTCGCCTAGCAACGGCCATTATCTCAACGGTTGGGAAGCGGCAAATGTAATGTCGGCTTTCAACTGGCTGAAATTTAAAAACTAATTGTCATTGAAAGACAAATGCGGTATCGTCGGAATCGGTAGATCTTTAGAAACCCAATGAAATAAAACTTTCACCACTAAAGAAAGAATAACAACACGAATGAACCAAATCCGGAGCGCAGCTACCCTTCATATCAACTAGTGAGCTTGAAATCCTATCGGCTCTAATATTCCCAAAAATCATATAAGATAATATCACAGTATAACATATACAGTATAGTAGCGAAGCTCAATGTTAAACTTCTTATTACAATTTGCATGCAGCGCGACAGTGCTGCGCCTGGTGATGAATAACTTAAACTGTAAATACTATCGTTTAAGTCTTAAACAGTTTTATGGAGAAAAATGAAATCTGCTCCGATTTTATCATTAAAACAAAAATAAAAAATGAAGTATATCGCATAAAAATAGATGACATTTTGGTCGGAGCTTCGCTACTGTATGTGTTATACCACAGTATTATACATACAGTAGCGAAGCTCCGACCAAATTTTTGCAGGCTAGCAATGCGCGGGCATACAACTAGTGATTCTAGTAGAGAACTTAAAAGAAGATAATCAACGTTATTCCTGTGTAAACAGTAGTAAATTTTGAGTTTTTGTAAAATTGAGATTATTCTTCATACTAAAATTTACAAACAGAGAAATGTCAAATTGTCAAAGAAAGAGTAAATATATAATATTTCAAAATCTTGGTTGTTAAAAATGTGAATTAAATTGAAGAAAAATTAAAGGTTTCTTTAATTTTTCTATTATATTAATAGAATTGATTTATGTTTCTTTTTTTGACTGATTTGTAAAATTGATGTTTAATTTAAGGAGCCAACAACAGTTATTAAATAAATATGAAATTTTGTTTATATTTAAAAAATAATTCAAACATTAGTTATTTTCTAATCACACTGGCAGATGCAGAGAGGCTGCTGCTTCTCCAAAGAAGTTCAGTTCAATTATATTTTAATTAAAAGCAATTTTACGATTATATTTTTTAATCGCAAATTATCCATAATTATAAATTTTATAGAAAAATCGGATTTTTACAGAATGGAAAATCATTTTTTAAAATTACATAAGACAAAAGCAAAATTTCTGTTTAATTATGTATATACAAAATCTTCAAATATAGTATTTTCTGAATATATTTTTCTAATCATATATTTTTTACAATACACTTTTTTATATATTTTTCCGTTCAAAAATAATAATAATAAATAAAATAAAAAATACTTCGTGTAGAAAATTTGCATGCAGTAAAAGCCAGCCATTTAAAAACTTTCCAACTACCGCAGTAAAAATTTTTCTGGATTCGTCTAATACAGTGCTTCTCAAACTTTTTTCATACATGACCCCATTTTTCATTAGGAGATTTTTCGCGACCTCAGGTATTAAATATGAAATAAAACATACAAGTACAAAAATCATTTACACACTTATTAAGGTAATACAGTCAACCAATTACACAGAAAATACAAATGTTGTCATACGTTAAATGTTGGGCGTTTGTGAAATTATATATAAACTGAAATTCAAGTTTGAATTTAATTTTAGCGACCCCATTTGGGGTCGCGACCCATAGTTTGAGAAGCACTTGTCTAATACATCAGCATTTGTCAATTAAAGTTCAATCATTGGCTTTCAATGAAAAACAATACGTAAAGAAATGAATGATAAACATTTTTTCTTATGAAATAAATGGTTTTTTTAGCAATTTTTAATGGCAATTGCTTGTTTCTTATCAGTATAAATTTATGCATTATGTTATAATGGAAGAAAAACATTTTAATAGTGTACTTTGATGATTCAGTTATACCTATCACGTTATTGTACTAATATCGAGTATAAAATATTTAAAAAGTCTTAAAAAATTAATATGAAAAAATAGGCCTTTACAAATGTTTATACGAATTACTTTTTCAAATCTAAGTTTTGATAAAGTTTGGTTATTATAATCCTTATTCTTTAACGAACATTTAGTCTTTACTGTATGATATGTAAGTAAAAAAAGTACTATAATTCCTACGAAACAATCTAATTAAAAAAAAAAACTGAATATTTCTAAAGATAAAACATTAGAGTTTTATTTAAAAAATGCAGTTTAAGTCCCAAAATCTTTGGTAAATACAAAAAAATTAAGATACCGTCTATTTTTATGCGATATACTGTATTTTTCATTTTTGTTATAATGATAAAATCGAAGCAGATTTCATTTTTCTTGATAAAACTATTTGGAAAACATTGAGTTATACGATAGTATTTATAGTTTAAGTTATTCACCACCAGGCGCAGCACTGTCGCGCTGCATGCAAGTTGTAATAGGAAGTTTAACATTGAGCTTTGTTACTGTATGTATTATATTGTGATAATATATAGATGTAAAATTTTTTCAATAGATGACTCCACTTACCACTCAATAAAAGTATTAAGTGGCTGGGCATAATAAACATATTAACAGGCTGCTTATTCCTACAGAGATGCCAGCCGGATTGTCGAGGACGGGGTTCGATAAGCTGGACCTAGAATCATTGATAAACTTTTCCAAAAGATGGGACCCGAGACTCGAGCCTGATTCTCCAAGATTGAAAGCGGAATCGTTTGTACCCTGCTAATCCGACCGAATGGTCCGCCGCATTGGCAGCGTGGAAACGCTTCGGCTTTCTATTCTGGAGAATTACTGTATGTATTATACTGTGATAATATATAGATGTAAAATTTTTTCAATAGATGACTCCACTTACCACTCAATAAAAGTATTAAGTGGCTGGGCATAATAAACATATTAACAGGCTGCTTATTCCTACAGAGATGCCAGCCGGATTGTCGAGGACGGGGTTCGATAAGCTGGACCTAGAATCATTGATAAACTTTTCCAAAAGATGGGACCCGAGACTCGAGCCTGATTCTCCAAGATTGAAACCGGAATCGTTTGTACCCTGCTAATCCGACCGAATGGTCCGCCGCATTGGCAGCGTGGAAACGCTTCGGCTTTCTATTCTGGAGGACCCGGGTTCGAATCTCGGGTCCCATCCCTTAAAAATTTTTATCATGGGGTCCGGGCCCGCCCGTCGATCCCCTCCTCCACAATCTGGCTGACTAACTCGAAAATTTTTATCATGGGGTCCGGGCCCGCCCGTCGATCCCCTCCTCCACAATCTGGCTGACCCCTCCGCAGGAGTGGGCAGCCTGTGGAAAGACTTGTTTCGCCCCGCTACTTAGTACTCTTACTGAGTGGAAAGTGGAGTCATCTGTTGACAAAATAAATCTGATCGAATGGAAGTATGGTTTGAAGACTATATTGCTTTTATTGAAAATGTCTGATATTGATATTGTTAAGTTCCTTTAAATAAGATTTTTTACCTTTTTTCATGTAGCTTCGAGTTGGAGAAAATTTTTTTTGATCTTTTACACACATAATAAATAAGTTGTATGAATAAAGAGATCATTTGCATTTTAGTGTAAATAAAATGTTTTTAATATCATGCATACTGTCAGTACTGTCAGCATAGAATCATTTTTATGACTCCTGTAAAATCTTTCAGTCCTGATTTCATCTGTTGACAAAAAAATCCGATCGAATGGAAGTATTGTTTGAAGACTATGTTGCTTTTATTGAAAATGTCTAATATTGATATTGTTAAGTTCCTTAAAATAAGATTTTTTACCTTTTTTCATCAGCTTCGAGTTGGAGAAAATGCTTTTTTGATCTTTTGCACACATAATAAATAAGTTGTATGAATAAAGAGATCATTTGCATTTAAGTGTAAATAAAATGTTTTTAATATCATTCATACTGTCAGTACTGGGGTCTGGAAAATTCGCCCCCTGCATTTCGCCTCCGACAATTTGCCCCCTACATTTAGAAAAACAATACGTAAAGAAATGAATGATAAACATTTTTTCTTATGAAATAAATGGTTTTTTTAGCAATTTTTAATGGCAATTGCTTGTTTCTTATCAGTATAAATTTATGCATTATGTTATAATGGAAGAAAAACATTTTAATAGTGTACTTTGATGATTCAGTTATACCTATCACGTTGTTGTACTAATATCGAGTATAAAATATTTAAAAAGTTTTAAAAAATTAATATGAAAAAATAGGCCTTTACAAATGTTTATACGAATTACTTTTTCAAATCTAAGTTTTGATAAAGTTTGGTTATTATAATCCTTATTCTTTAACGAACATTTAGTCTTTACTGTATGATATGTAAGTAAAAAA